>OZ010572.1:90842757-91005159 GCA_963932145.1 Acanthosepion lycidas | reverse complement strand
CTAGCGTTGAAAAAGTAGTGAAAAAAGCTAGATTTTGCATGTAAATCGCTATGTAATTAAAAGTTGTGTAAAACATAAAATCTTAAATATAACTTTGTCAAAACTTCTGAAACTAGTTAAAATCAATATGTTTTGATTGATTTCATATCGATTTCAATAATTTCATTGTTTTCTAATGTTTTCGAACAGTTGTTGATATTTACAAACTAGCGTTAAAAGTAGTCAAAACAGCTAGATTTTGCATGTAAATCGCTATGTAATTAAAAGTTGTGTGAAACATAAAATCTAAAATAAAACTTTGTCAAAACTTCTGAAACTAGTTAAAATCAATAATTTTTGATTGATTTCATATCGATTTTCAATAATTTCATTGTTTTTCTAATGTTTTCAAACAGTTATTGATATTTACAAACTAGCGTTGAAAAAGTAGTGAAAAAAGCTAGATTTTGCATGTAAATCGCTATGTAATTAAAAGTTGTGTAAAACATAAAATCTTAAATATAACTTTGTCAAAACTTCTGAAACTAGTTAAAATCAATAAGTTTTGATTGATTTCATATCGATTTTCAATAATTTCATTGTTTTTCTAATGTTTTCAAACAGTTATTGATATTTACAAACTAGCGTTGAAAAAGTAGTGAAAAAAGCTAGATTTTGCATGTAAATCGCTATGTAATTAAAAGTTGTGTGAAACATAAAATCTAAAATAAAACTTTGTCAAAACTTCTGAAACTAGTTAAAATCAATAAGTTTTGATTGATTTCATATCGATTTTCAATAATTTCATTGTTTTTCTAATGTTTTCAAACAGTTATTGATATTTACAAACTAGCGTTGAAAAAGTAGTGAAAAAGCTAGATTTTGCATGTAAATCGCTATGTAATTAAAAGTTGTGTAAAACATAAAATCTTAAATATAACTTTGTCAAAACTTCTGAAACTAGTTAAAATCAATAAGTTTTGATTGATTTCATATCGATTTTCAATAATTTCATTGTTTTTCTAATGTTTTCAAACAGTTATTGATATTTACAAACTAGCGTTAAAAAGTAGTCAAAACAGCAAGATTTTGCATGTAAATCGCTATGTAATTAAAAGTTGTGTAAAACATAAAATCTTAAATATAACTTTGTCAAAACTTCTGAAACTAGTTAAAATCAATAAGTTTTGATTGATTTCATATCGATTTTCAATAATTTCATTGTTTTTCTAATGTTTTCAAACAGTTATTGATATTTACAAACTAGCGTTGAAAAAGTAGTGAAAAAAGCTAGATTTTGCATGTAAATCGCTATGTAATTAAAGGTTGTGTAAAACATAAAATCTTAAATATAACTTTGTCAAAACTTCTGAAACTAGTTGAAATCAATTAGTTTTGATTGATTTCATATCGATTTTCAATAATTTCATTGTTTTTCTAATGTTTTCGAACAGTTATTGATATTTACAAACTAGCGTTAAAAAGTAGTGAAAAAGCTAGATTTTTCATGTAAATCGCTATGTAATTAAAAGTTGTGTGAAACATAAAATCTTAAATAAAACTTTGTCAAAACTTCTGAAACTAGTTAAAATCAATAAGTTTGATTGATTTTATATCGATTTTCAATAATTTCATTGTTTTTCTAATGTTTTCAAACAGTTATTGATATTTACAAACTAGCGTTGAAAAGTAGTGAAAAAAGCTAGATTTTGCATGTAAATCGCTATGTAATTAAAAGTTGTGTAAAACATAAAAATCTTAAATATAACTTTGTCAAAACTTCTGAAACTAGTTAAAATCAATAAGTTTTGATTGATTTCATATCGATTTTCTATAATTTCATTGTTTTTCTAATGTTTTCAACAGTTATTTATATTTACAAACTAGCGTTGAAAAAGTAGTGAAAAAAGCTAGATTTTGCATGTAAATCTCTATGTATTTAAAAGTTGTGTAAAACATAAAATATTTAATGTAACTTTGTCAAAACTTCTGAAACTAGTTAAAATCAATAAGTTTTGATTGATTTCATATCGATTTTCAATAATTTCATTGTTTTTCTAATGTTTTCGAACAGTTGTTGATATTTACAAACTAGCGTTAAAAGTAGTCAAAAACAGCAAGATTTTGCATGTAAATCGCTATGTAATTAAAAGTTGTGTAAAACATAAAATCTTAAATATAACTTTGTCAAAACTTCTGAAACTAGTTAAAATCAATAAGTTTTGATTGATTTCATATCGATTTTCAATAATTTCATTGTTTTTCTAATGTTTTCAAACAGTTATTGATATTTACAAACTAGCGTTGAAAAAGTAGTGAAAAAAGCTAGATTTTGCATGTAAATCGCTATGTAATTAAAAGTTGTGTAAAACATAAAATCTTAAATATAACTTTGTCAAAACTTCTGAAACTAGTTAAAATCAATAAGTTTTGATTGATTTCATATCGATTTTCAATAATTTCATTGTTTTTCTAATGTTTTCGAACAGTTGTTGATATTTACAAACTAGCGTTAAAAAGTAGTCAAAACAGCTAGATTTTGCATGTAAATCGCTATGTAATTAAAAGTTGTGTGAAACATAAAATCTAAAATAAAACTTTGTCAAAACTTCTGAAACTAGTTAAAATCAATAAGTTTTGATTGATTTCATATCGATTTTCAATAATTTCATTGTTTTTCTAATGTTTTCAAACAGTTATTGATATTTACAAACTAGCGTTGAAAAAGTAGTGAAAAAAGCTAGATTTTGCATGTAAATCGCTATGTAATTAAAAGTTGTGTAAAACATAAAATCTTAAATATAACTTTGTCAAAACTTCTGAAACTAGTTAAAATCAATAAGTTTTGATTGATTTCATATCGATTTTCAATAATTTCATTGTTTTTCTAATGTTTTCAAACAGTTATTGATATTTTCAAACTAGAGTTGAAAAAGTAGTGAAAAAAGCTAGATTTTGCATGTAAATCGCTATGTAATTAAAAGTTGTGTGAAACATAAAATCTAAAATAAAACTTTGTCAAAACTTCTGAAACTAGTTAAAATCAATAAGTTTTGATTGATTTCATATCGATTTTCAATAATTTCATTGTTTTTCTAATGTTTTCAAACAGTTATTGATATTTACAAACTAGCGTTGAAAAAGTAGTGAAAAAAGCTAGATTTTGCATGTAAATCGCTATGTAATTAAAAGTTGTGTAAAACATAAAATCTTAAATATAACTTTGTCAAAACTTCTGAAACTAGTTAAAATCAATAAGTTTTGATTGATTTCATATCGATTTTCAATAATTTCATTGTTTTTCTAATGTTTTCAAACAGTTATTGATATTTACAAACTAGCGTTGAAAAAGTAGTGAAAAAAGCTAGATTTTGCATGTAAATCGCTATGTAATTAAAAGTTGTGTAAAACATAAAATCTTAAATAAAACTTTGTCACAACATCTGAAACTAGTTAAAATCAATAAGTTTTGATTGATTTCATATCGATTTTCAATAATTTCATTGTTTTTCTAATGTTTTCAAATAGTTATTGATATTTACAAACTAGCGTTGAAAAAGTAGTGAAAAAAGCTAGATTTTGCATGTAAATCGCTATGTAATTAAAAGTTGTGTAAAACATAAAATCTTAAATATAACTTTGTCAAAACTTCTGAAACTAGTTAAAATCAATAAGTTTGGATTGATTTCATATCGATTTTCAATAATTTCATTGTTTTTCTAATGTTTTCGAACAGTTGTTGATATTTACAAACTAGCGTTAAAAAGTAGTCAAAACAGGTAGATTTTGCATGTAAATCGCTATGTAATTAAAAGTTGTGTGAAACATAAAATCTAAAATAAAACTTTGTCAAAACTTCTGAAACTAGTTAAAATCAATAAGTTTTGATTGATTTCATATCGATTTTCAATAATTTCATTGTTTTTCTAATGTTTTCAAACAGTTATTGATATTTACAAACTAGCGTTGAAAAAGTAGTGAAAAAAGCTAGATTTTGCATGTAAATCGCTATGTAATTAAAAGTTGTGTAAAACATAAAATCTTAAATATAACTTTGTCAAAACTTCTGAAACTAGTTAAAATCAATAAGTTTTGATTGATTTCATATCGATTTTCAATAATTTCATTGTTTTTCTAATGTTTTCAAACAGTTATTGATATTTTCAAACTAGAGTTGAAAAAGTAGTGAAAAAAGCTAGATTTTGCATGTAAATCGCTATGTAATTAAAAGTTGTGTGAAACATAAAATCTAAAATAAAACTTTGTCAAAACTTCTGAAACTAGTTAAAATCAATAAGTTTTGATTGATTTCATATCGATTTTCAATAATTTCATTGTTTTTCTAATGTTTTCAAACAGTTATTGATATTTACAAACTAGCGTTGAAAAAGTAGTGAAAAAAGCTAGATTTTGCATGTAAATCGCTATGTAATTAAAAGTTGTGTAAAACATAAAATCTTAAATATAACTTTGTCAAAACTTCTGAAACTAGTTAAAATCAATAAGTTTTGATTGATTTCATATCGATTTTCAATAATTTCATTGTTTTTCTAATGTTTTCAAACAGTTATTGATATTTACAAACTAGCGTTGAAAAAGTAGTGAAAAAAGCTAGATTTTGCATGTAAATCGCTATGTAATTAAAAGTTGTGTAAAACATAAAATCTTAAATAAAACTTTGTCACAACATCTGAAACTAGTTAAAATCAATAAGTTTTGATTGATTTCATATCGATTTTCAATAATTTCATTGTTTTTCTAATGTTTTCAAATAGTTATTGATATTTACAAACTAGCGTTGAAAAAGTAGTGAAAAAAGCTAGATTTTGCATGTAAATCGCTATGTAATTAAAAGTTGTGTAAAACATAAAATCTTAAATATAACTTTGTCAAAACTTCTGAAACTAGTTAAAATCAATAAGTTTTGATTGATTTCATATCGATTTTCAATAATTTCATTGTTTTTCTAATGTTTTCGAACAGTTGTTGATATTTACAAACTAGCGTTAAAAAGTAGTCAAAACAGGTAGATTTTGCATGTAAATCGCTATGTAATTAAAAGTTGTGTGAAACATAAAATCTTAAATAAAACTTTGTCAAAACTTCTGAAACTGGTTAAAATCAATAAGTTTTGATTGATTTCATATCGATTTTCAATAATTTCATTGTTTTTCTAATGTTTTCAAACAGTTATTGATATTTACAAACTAGCGTTGAAAAAGTAGTGAAAAAAGCTAGATTTTGCATGTAAATCGCTATGTAATTAAAAGTTGTGTAAAACATAAAATCTTAAATATAACTTTGTCAAAACTTCTGAAACTAGTTAAAATCAATATGTTTTGATTGATTTCATATCGATTTTCAATAATTTCATTGTTTTTCTAATGTTTTCGAACAGTTGTTGATATTTACAAACTAGCGTTAAAAAGTAGTCAAAACAGCTAGATTTTGCATGTAAATCGCTATGTAATTAAAAGTTGTGTGAAACATAAAATCTAAAATAAAACTTTGTCAAAACTTCTGAAACTAGTTAAAATCAATAAGTTTTGATTGATTTCATATCGATTTTCAATAATTGCATTGTTTTTCTAATGTTTTCAAACAGTTATTTATATTTACAAACTAGCGTTGAAAAAGTAGTGAAAAAAGCTAGATTTTGCATGTAAATCGCTATGTAATTAAAAGTTGTGTAAAACATAAAATCTTAAATATAACTTTGTCAAAACTTCTGAAACTAGTTAAAATCAATAAGTTTTGATTGATTTCATATCGATTTTCAATAATTTCATTGTTTTTCTAATGTTTTCAAACAGTTATTGATATTTACAAACTAGCGTTGAAAAAGTAGTGAAAAAAGCTAGATTTTGCATGTAAATCGCTATGTAATTAAAAGTTGTGTAAAACATAAAATCTTAAATATAACTTTGTCAAAACTTCTGAAACTAGTTAAAATCAATAAGTTTTGATTGATTTCATATCGATTTTCAATAATTTCATTGTTTTTCTAATGTTTTCGAACAGTTATTGATATTTACACACTAGCGTTAAAAAGTAATGAAAAAAGCTAGATTTTTCATGTAAATCGCTATGTAATTAAAAGTTGTGTGAAACATAAAATCTTAAATAAAACTTTGTCAAAACTTCTAAAACTAGTTAAAATCAATAAGTTTTGATTGATTTCATATCGATTTTCAATAATTTCATTGTTTTTCTAATGTTTTCAAACAGTTATTGATATTTACAATCTAGCGTTGAAAAAGTAGTGAAAAAAGCTAGATTTTGCATGTAAATCGCTATGTAATTAAAAGTTGTGTAAAACATAAGATCTTAAGTATAACTTTGTATAAAATTCTGAAACTAGTTAAAATCAATAAGTTTTGATTGATTTCATATCGATTTTCAATAATTTCATTGTTTTTCTAATGTTTTCAAACAGTTATTGATATTTACAATCTAGCGTTAAAAAGTAGTGAAAAAAGCTAGATTTTGCATGTAAATCCCTATGTAATTAAAAGTTTTGTAAAACATAAAATCTTAAATATAACTTTGTCAAAACTTCTGAAACTAGTTAAAATCAATAAGTTTTGATTGATTTCATATCGATTTTCAATAATTTCATTGTTTTTCTAATGTTTTCAAACAGTTATTTATATTTACAAACTAGCGTTGAAAAAGTAGTGAAAAAAGCTAGATTTTGCATGTAAATCTCTATGTATTTAAAAGTTGTGTAAAACATAAAATATTTAATGTAACTTTGTCAAAACTTCTGAAACTAGTTAAAATCAATAAGTTTTGATTGATTTCATATCAATTTTCAATAATTTCATTGTTTTTCTAATGTTTTCAAACAGTTATTGATATTTACACACTAGCGTTAAAAAGTAGTCAAAACAGCAAGATTTTGCATGTAAATCGCTATGTAATTAAAAGTTGTGTAAAACATAAAATCTTAAAACTTTGTCAAAACTTATGAAACTAGTTAAAATCAATAAGTTTTGATTGATTTCATATCGATTTTCAATAATTTCATTGTTTTTCTAATGTTTTCAAACAGTTATTAATATTTACAAACTAGCGTTGAAAAAGTAGTGAAAAAAGCTAGATTTTGCATGTAAATCTCTATGTAATTAAAAGTTGTGTAAAACATAAAATCTTAAATATAACTTTGTCAAAACTTCTGAAACTAGTTAAAATCAATAAGTTTTGATTGATTTCATATCGATTTTCAATAATTTCATTGTTTTTCTAATGTTTTCGAACAGTTGTTGATATTTACAAACTAGCGTTAAAAAGTAGTCAAAACAGCTAGATTTTGCATGTAAATCGCTATGTAATTAAAAGTTGTGTGAAACATAAAATCTTAAATAAAACTTTGTCAAAACTTCTGAAACTAGTTAAAATCAATAAGTTTTGATTGATTTCATATCGATTTTCAATAATTTCATTGTTTTTCTAATCTTTTCAAACAGTTATTGATATTTACAAACTAGCGTTGAAAAAGTAGTGAAAAAAGCTAGATTTTGCATGTAAATCGCTATGTAATTAAAAGTTGTGTAAAACATAAAATCTTAAATATAACTTTGTCAAAAGTTCTGAAACTAGTTAAAATCAATAAGTTTTGATTGATTTCATATCGATTTTCAATAATTTCATTGTTTTTCTAATGTTTTCAAACAGTTATTGATATTTACAAACTAGCGTTGAAAAAGTAGTGAAAAAAGCTAGATTTTGCATGTAAATCGCTATGTAATTAAAAGTTGTGTGAAACATAAAATCTTAAATAAAACTTTGTCAAAACTTCTGAAACTAGTTAAAATCAATAAGTTTTGATTGATTTTATATCGATTTTCAATAATTTCATTGTTTTTCTAATGTTTTCAAACAGTTATTGATATTTACAAACTAGCGTTGAAAAAGTAGTGAAAAAAGCTAGATTTTGCATGTAAATCGCTATGTAATTAAAAGTTGTGTAAAACATAAAATCTTAAATATAACTTTGTCAAAACTTCTGAAACTAGTTAAAATCAATAAGTTTTGATTGATTTCATATCGATTTTCTATAATTTCATTGTTTTTCTAATGTTTTCAAACAGTTATTTATATTTACAAACTAGCGTTGAAAAAGTAGTGAAAAAAGCTAGATTTTGCATGTAAATCTCTATGTATTTAAAAGTTGTGTAAAACATAAAATATTTAATGTAACTTTGTCAAAACTTCTGAAACTAGTTAAAATCAATAAGTTTTGATTGATTTCATATCGATTTTCAATAATTTCATTGTTTTTCTAATGTTTTCGAACAGTTGTTGATATTTACAAACTAGCGTTAAAAAGTAGTCAAAACAGCAAGATTTTGCATGTAAATCGCTATGTAATTAAAAGTTGTGTAAAACATAAAATCTTAAATATAACTTTGTCAAAACTTCTGAAACTAGTTAAAATCAATAAGTTTTGATTGATTTCATATCGATTTTCAATAATTTCATTGTTTTTCTAATGTTTTCAAACAGTTATTGATATTTACAAACTAGCGTTGAAAAAGTAGTGAAAAAAGCTAGATTTTGCATGTAAATCGCTATGTAATTAAAAGTTGTGTAAAACATAAAATCTTAAATATAACTTTGTCAAAACTTCTGAAACTAGTTAAAATCAATAAGTTTTGATTGATTTCATATCGATTTTCAATAATTTCATTGTTTTTCTAATGTTTTCGAACAGTTGTTGATATTTACAAACTAGTGTTAAAAAGTAGTCAAAACAGCTAGATTTTGCATGTAAATCGCTATGTAATTAAAAGTTGTGTGAAACATAAAATCTAAAATAAAACTTTGTCAAAACTTCTGAAACTAGTTAAAATCAATAAGTTTTGATTGATTTCATATCGATTTTCAATAATTTCATTGTTTTTCTAATGTTTTCAAACAGTTATTGATATTTACAAACTAGCGTTGAAAAAGTAGTGAAAAAAGCTAGATTTTGCATGTAAATCGCTATGTAATTAAAAGTTGTGTAAAACATAAAATCTTAAATATAACTTTGTCAAAACTTCTGAAACTAGTTAAAATCAATAAGTTTTGATTGATTTCATATCGATTTTCAATAATTTCATTGTTTTTCTAATGTTTTCAAACAGTTATTGATATTTTCAAACTAGCGTTGAAAAAGTAGTGAAAAAAGCTAGATTTTGCATGTAAATCGCTATGTAATTAAAAGTTGTGTGAAACATAAAATCTAAAATAAAACTTTGTCAAAACTTCTGAAACTAGTTAAAATCAATAAGTTTTGATTGATTTCATATCGATTTTCAATAATTTCATTGTTTTTCTAATGTTTTCAAACAGTTATTGATATTTACAAACTAGCGTTGAAAAAGTAGTGAAAAAAGCTAGATTTTGCATGTAAATCGCTATGTAATTAAAAGTTGTGTAAAACATAAAATCTTAAATATAACTTTGTCAAAACTTCTGAAACTAGTTAAAATCAATAAGTTTTGATTGATTTCATATCGATTTTCAATAATTTCATTGTTTTTCTAATGTTTTCAAACAGTTATTGATATTTACAAACTAGCGTTGAAAAAGTAGTGAAAAAAGCTAGATTTTGCATGTAAATCGCTATGTAATTAAAAGTTGTGTAAAACATAAAATCTTAAATAAAACTTTGTCACAACATCTGAAACTAGTAAAAATCAATAAGTTTTGATTGATTTCATATCGATTTTCAATAATTTCATTGTTTTTCTAATGTTTTCAAATAGTTATTGATATTTACAAACTAGCGTTGAAAAAGTAGTGAAAAAAGCTAGATTTTGCATGTAAATCGCTATGTAATTAAAAGTTGTGTAAAACATAAAATCTTAAATATAACTTTGTCAAAACTTCTGAAACTAGTTAAAATCAATAAGTTTTGATTGATTTCATATCGATTTTCAATAATTTCATTGTTTTTCTAATGTTTTCGAACAGTTGTTGATATTTACAAACTAGCGTTAAAAAGTAGTCAAAACAGGTAGATTTTGCATGTAAATCGCTATGTAATTAAAAGTTGTGTGAAACATAAAATCTTAAATAAAACTTTGTCAAAACTTCTGAAACTGGTTAAAATCAATAAGTTTTGATTGATTTCATATCGATTTTCAATCATTTCATTGTTTTTCTAATGTTTTCAAACAGTTATTGATATTTACAAACTAGCGTTGAAAAAGTAGTGAAAAAAGCTAGATTTTGCATGTAAATCGCTATGTAATTAAAAGTTGTGTAAAACATAAAATCTTAAATATAACTTTGTCAAAACTTCTGAAACTAGTTAAAATCAATATGTTTTGATTGATTTCATATCGATTTTCAATAATTTCATTGTTTTTCTAATGTTTTCGAAAAGTTGTTGATATGTACAAACTAGCGTTAAAAAGTAGTCAAAACAGCTAGATTTTGCATGTAAATCGCTATGTAATTAAAAGTTGTGTGAAACATAAAATCTAAAATAAAACTTTGTCAAAACTTCTGAAACTAGTTAAAATCAATAAGTTTTGATTGATTTCATATCGATTTTCAATAATTTCATTGTTTTTCTAATGTTTTCAAACAGTTATTTATATTTACAAACTAGCGTTGAAAAAGTAGTGAAAAAAGCTAGATTTTGCATGTAAATCGCTATGTAATTAAAAGTTGTGTAAAACATAAAATCTTAAATATAACTTTGTCAAAACTTCTGAAACTAGTTAAAATCAATAAGTTTTGATTGATTTCATATCGATTTTCAATAATTTCATTGTTTTTCTAATGTTTTCAAACAGTTATTGATATTTACAAACTAGCGTTGAAAAAGTAGTGAAAAAAGCTAGATTTTGCATGTAAATCGCTATGTAATTAAAAGTTGTGTAAAACATAAAATCTTAAATATAACTTTGTCAAAACTTCTGAAACTAGTTAAAATCAATAAGTTTTGATTGATTTCATATCGATTTTCAATAATTTCATTGTTTTTCTAATGTTTTCGAACAGTTATTGATATTTACACACTAGCGTTAAAAAGTAATGAAAAAAGCTAGATTTTTCATGTAAATCGCTATGTAATTAAAAGTTGTGTGAAACATAAAATCTTAAATAAAACTTTGTCAAAACTTCTAAAACTAGTTAAAATCAATAAGTTTTGATTGATTTCATATCGATTTTCAATAATTTCATTGTTTTTCTAATGTTTTCAAACAGTTATTGATATTTACAATCTAGCGTTGAAAAAGTAGTGAAAAAAGCTAGATTTTGCATGTAAATCGCTATGTAATTAAAAGTTGTGTAAAACATAAGATCTTAAGTATAACTTTGTATAAAATTCTGAAACTAGTTAAAATCAATAAGTTTTGATTGATTTCATATCGATTTTCAATAATTTCATTGTTTTTCTAATGTTTTCAAACAGTTATTTATATTTACAAACTAGCGTTGAAAAAGTAGTGAAAAAAGCTAGATTTTGCATGTAAATCTCTATGTATTTAAAAGTTGTGTAAAACATAAAATATTTAATGTAACTTTGTCAAAACTTCTGAAACTAGTTAAAATCAATAAGTTTTGATTGATTTCATATCAATTTTCAATAATTTCATTGTTTTTCTAATGTTTTCAAACAGTTATTGATATTTACAAACTAGCGTTAAAAAGTAGTCAAAACAGCAAGATTTTGCATGTAAATCGCTATGTAATTAAAAGTTGTGTAAAACATAAAATCTTAAAACTTTGTCAAAACTTATGAAACTAGTTAAAATCAATAAGTTTTGATTGATTTCATATCGATTTTCAATAATTTCATTGTTTTTCTAATGTTTTCAAACAGTTATTAATATTTACAAACTAGCGTTGAAAAAGTAGTGAAAAAAGCTAGATTTTGCATGTAAATCTCTATGTAATTAAAAGTTGTGTAAAACATAAAATCTTAAATATAACTTTGTCAAAACTTCTGAAACTAGTTAAAATCAATAAGTTTTGATTGATTTCATATCGATTTTCAATAATTTCATTGTTTTTCTAATGTTTTCGAACAGTTGTTGATATTTACAAACTAGCGTTAAAAAGTAGTCAAAACAGCTAGATTTTGCATGTAAATCGCTATGTAATTAAAAGTTGTGTGAAACATAAAATCTTAAATAAAACTTTGTCAAAACTTCTGAAACTAGTTAAAATCAATAAGTTTTGATTGATTTCATATCGATTTTCAATAATTTCATTGTTTTTCTAATGTTTTCAAACAGTTATTGATATTTACAAACTAGCGTTGAAAAAGTAGTGAAAAAAGCTAGATTTTGCATGTAAATCGCTATGTAATTAAAAGTTGTGTAAAACATAAAATCTTAAATATAACTTTCTCAAAACTTCTGAAACTAGTTAAAATCAATAAGTTTTGATTGATTTCATATCGATTTTCAATAATTTCATTGTTTTTCTAATGTTTTCGAACAGTTATTGATATTTACAAACTAGCGTTGAAAAAGTAGTGAAAAAAGCTAGATTTTGCATGTAAATCTCTATGTATTTAAAAGTTGTGTAAAACATAAAATATTTAATGTAACTTTGTCAAAACTTCTGAAACTAGTTAAAATCAATAAGTTTTGATGTATTTCATATCGATTTTCAATAATTTCATTGTTTTTCTAATGTTTTAAAACAGTTATTCATATTTAAAAACTAGCGTTGAAAAAGTAGTGAAAAAAGCTAGATTTTGCATGTAAATCGCTATGTAATTAAAAGTTGTGTAAAACATAAAATCTTAAATATAACTTTGTCAAAACTTCTGAAACTAGTTAAAATCAATAAGTTTTGATTGATTTCATATCGATTTTCAATAATTTCATTGTTTTTCTAATGTTTTCAAACAGTTATTTATATTTACAAACTAGCGTTGAATAAGTAGTGAAAAAAGCTAGATTTTGCATGTAAATCGCTATAAAAGTTGTGTAAAACATAAAATCTTAAATAAAACTTTGTCAAAACATCTGAAACTAGTTAAAATCAATAAGTTTTGATTGATTTCATATCGATTTTCCATAATTTCATTGTTTTTCTAATGTTTTCAAACAGTTATTGATATTTACAAACTAGCGTTGAAAAAGTAGTGAAAAAAGCTAGATTTTGCATGTAAATCTCTATGTATTTTAAAGTTGTGTAAAACATGAAATATTTAATGTAACTTTGTCAAAACTTCTGAAACTAGTTAAAATCAATAAGTTTTGATTGATTTCATATCGATTTTCAATAATTTCATTGTTTTTCTAATGTTTTCAAACAGTTATTGATATTTACAAACTAGCGTTGAAAAAGTAGTGAAAAAAGCTAGATTTTGCATGTAAATCTCTATGTAATTAAAAGTTGTGTAAAACATAAAATCTTAAATATAACTTTGTCAAAACTTCTGAAACTAGTTAAAATCAATAAGTTTTGATTGATTTCATATCGATTTTCAATAATTTCATTGTTTTTCTAATGTTTTCGAACCGTTGTTGATATTTACAAACTAGCGTTAAAAAGTAGTCAAAACAGCTAGATTTTGCATGTAAATCGCTATGTAATTAAAAGTTGTGTGAAACATAAAATCTTAAATAAAACTTTGTCAAAACTTCTGAAACTAGTTAAAATCAATAAGTTTTGATTGATTTCATATCGATTTTCAATAATTTCATTGTTTTTCTAATGTTTTCGAACAGTTGTTGATATTTACAAACTAGCGTTAAAAAGTAGTCAAAACAGCTAGATTTTGCATGTAAATCGCTATGTAATTAAAAGTTGTGTGAAACATAAAATCTTAAATAAAACTTTGTCAAAACTTCTGAAACTAGTTAAAATCAATAAGTTTTGATTGATTTCATATTGATTTTCAATAATTTCATTGTTTTTCTAATGTTTTCAAACAGTTATTGATATTTATAAACTAGCGTTGAAAAAGTAGTGAAAAAAGCTAGATTTTGCATGTAAATCGCTATGTAATTAAAAGTTGTGTGAAACATAAAATCTTAAATAAAACTTTGTCAAAACTTCTGAAACTAGTTAAAATCAATAAGTTTTGATTGATTTCATATCGATTTTCAATAATTTCATTGTTTTTCTAATGTTTTCAAAGAGTTATTGATATTTACAAACTAGCGTTGAAAAAGTAGTGAAAAAAGCTAGATTTTGCATGTAAATCGCTATGTAATTAAAAGTTGTGTAAAACATAAAATCTTAAATATAACTTTGTCAAAAGTTCTGAAACTAGTTAAAATCAATAAGTTTTGATTGATTTCATATCGATTTTCAATAATTTCATTGTTTTTCTAATGTTTTCAAAACAGTTATTGATATTTACAAACTAGCGTTGAAAAAGTAGTGAAAAAAGCTAGATTTTGCATGTAAATCTCTATGTATTTAAAAGTTGTGTAAAACATAAAATATTTAATGTAACTTTGTCAAAACTTCTGAAACTAGTTAAAATCAATAAGTTTTGATTGATTTTATATCGATTTTCAATAATTTCATTGTTTTTCTAATGTTTTAAAACAGTTATTCATATTTACAAACTAGCGTTAAAAAGTAGTCAAAACAGCTAGATTTTGCATGTAAATCGCTATGTAATTAAAAGTTGTGTGAAACATAAAATCTTAAATAAAACTTTGTCAAAACTTCTGAAACTAGTTAAAATCAATAAGTTTTGATTGATTTCATATCGATTTTCAATAATTTCATTGTTTTTCTAATGTTTTCGAACAGTTGTTGATATTTACAAACTAGCGTTAAAAAGTAGTCAAAACAGCTAGATTTTGGATGTAAATCGCTATGTAATTAAAAGTTGTGTGAAACATAAAATCTTAAATAAAACTTTTGTCAAAACTTCTGAAACTAGTTAAAATCAATAAGTTTTGATTGATTTCATATCGATTTTCAATAATTTCATTGTTTTTCTAATGTTTTCAAACAGTTATTGATATTTACAAACTAGCGTTGAAAAAGTAGTGAAAAAAGCTAGATTTTGCATGTAAATCGCTATGTAATTAAAAGTTGTGTGAAACATAAAATCTTAAATATAACTTTGTCAAAACTTCTGAAACTAGTTAAAATCAATAAGTTTTGATTGATTTCATATCGATTTTCAATAATTTCATTGTTTTTCTAATGTTTTCAAACAGTTATTGATATTTACAAACTAGCGTTGAAAAAGTAGTGAAAAAAGCTAGATTTTGCATGTAAATCGCTATGTAATTAAAAGTTGTGTAAAACATAAAATCTTAAATATAACTTTGTCAAAACTTCTGAAACTAGTTAAAATCAATAAGTTTTGATTGATTTCATATCGATTTTCAATAATTTCATTGTTTTTCTAATGTTTTCAAACAGTTATTGATATTTACAAACTAGCGTTGAAAAAGTAGTGAAAAAAGCTAGATTTTGCATGTAAATCGCTATGTAATTAAAAGTTGTGTAAAACATAAAATCTTAAATATAACTTTCTCAAAACTTCTGAAACTAGTTAAAATCAATAAGTTTTGATTGATTTCATATCGATTTTCAATAATTTCATTGTTTTTCTAATGTTTTCGAACAGTTATTGATATTTACACACTAGCGTTGAAAAAGTAGTGAAAAAAGCTAGATTTTGCATGTAAATCTCTATGTATTTAAAAGTTGTGTAAAACATAAAATATTTAATGTAACTTTGTCAAAACTTCTGAAACTAGTTAAAATCAATAAGTTTTGATTGATTTTATATCGATTTTCAATAATTTCATTGTTTTTCTCATGTTTTAAAACAGTTATTCATATTTACAAACTAGCGTTGAAAAAGTAGTGAAAAAAGCTAGATTTTGCATGTAAATCGCTATGTAATTAAAAGTTGTGTAAAACATAAAATCTTAAATATAACTTTGTCAAAACTTCTGAAACTAGTTAAAATCAATAAGTTTTGATTGATTTCATATCGATTTTCAATAATTTCATTGTTTTTCTAATGTTTTCAAACAGTTATTGATATTTACAAACTAGCGTTGAAAAAGTAGTGAAAAAAGCTAGATTTTGCATGTAAATCGCTATGTAATTAAAAGTTGTGTGAAACATAAAATCTTAAATAAAACTTTGTCAAAACTTCTGAAACTAGTTAAAATCAATAAGTTTTGATTGATTTCATATCGATTTTCAATAATTTCATTGTTTTTCTAATGTTTTCAAACAGTTATTGATATTTACAAACTAGCGTTGAAAAAGTAGTGAAAAAAGCTAGATTTTGCATGTAAATCGCTATGTAATTAAAAGTTGTGTAAAACATAAAATCTTAAATATAACTTTGTCAAAAGTTCTGAAACTAGTTAAAATCAATAAGTTTTGATTGATTTCATATCGATTTTCAATAATTTCATTGTTTTTCTAATGTTTTCAAACAGTTATTGATATTTACAAACTAGCGTTGAAAAAGTAGTGAAAAAAGCTAGATTTTGCATGTAAATCGCTATGTAATTAAAAGTTGTGTAAAACATAAAATCTTAAATATAACTTTCTCAAAACTTCTGAAACTAGTTAAAATCAATAAGTTTTGATTGATTTCATATCGATTTTCAATAATTTCATTCTTTTTCTAATGTTTTCGAACAGTTATTGATATTTACAAACTAGCGTTGAAAAAGTAGTGAAAAAAGCTAGATTTTGCATGTAAATCTCTATGTATTTAAAAGTTGTGTAAAACATAAAATATTTAATGTAACTTTGTCAAAACTTCTGAAACTAGTTAAAATCAATAAGTTTTGATTGATTTCATATCGATTTTCAATAATTTCATTGTTTTTCTAATGTTTTAAAACAGTTATTCATATTTACAAACTAGCGTTGAAAAAGTAGTGAAAAAAGCTAGATTTTGCATGTAAATCGCTATGTAATTAAAAGTTGTGTAAAACATAAAATCTTAAATATATCTTTGTCAAAACTTCTGAAACTAGTTAAAATCAATAAGTTTTGATTGATTTCATATCGATTTTCAATAATTTCATTGTTTTTCTAATGTTTTCAAACAGTTATTGATATTTACAAACTAGCGTTGAAAAAGTAGTGAAAAAAGCTAGATTTTGCATGTAAATCGCTATGTAATTAAAAGTTGTGTAAAACATAAAATCTTAAATAAAACTTTGTCAAAACATCTGAAACTAGTTAAAATCAATAAGTTTTGATTGATTTCATATCGATTTTCAATAATTTCATTGTTTTTCTAATGTTTTCAAACAGTTATTGATATTTACAAACTAGCGTTGAAAAAGTAGTGAAAAAAGCTAGATTTTGCATGTAAATCTCTATGTATTTTAAAGTTGTGTAAAACATAAAATATTTAATGTAACTTTGTCAAAACTTCTGAAACTAGTTAAAATCAATAAGTTTTGATTGATTTCATATCGATTTTCAATAATTTCATTGTTTTTCTAATGTTTTCAAACAGTTATTGATATTTACAAACTAGCGTTGAAAAAGTAGTGAAAAAAGCTAGATTTTGCATGTAAATCTCTATGTAATTAAAAGTTGTGTAAAACATAAAATCTTAAATATAACTTTGTCAAAACTTCTGAAACTAGTTAAAATCAATAAGTTTTGATTGATTTCATATCGATTTTCAATAATTTCATTGTTTTTCTAATGTTTTCGAAACGTTGTTGATATTTACAAACTAGCGTTAAAAAGTAGTCAAAACAGCTAGATTTTGCATGTAAATCGCTATGTAATTAAAAGTTGTGTGAAACATAAAATCTTAAATAAAACTTTGTCAAAACTTCTGAAACTAGTTAAAATCAATAAGTTTTGATTGATTTCATATCGATTTTCAATAATTTCATTGTTTTTCTAATGTTTTCGAACAGTTATTGATATTTACAAACTAGCGTTGAAAAAGTAGTGAAAAAAGCGAGATTTTGCATGTAAATCGCTATGTAATTAAAAGTTGTGTAAAACATAAAATCTTAAATATAACTTTGTCAAAACTTCTGAAACTAGTTAAAATCAATAAGTTTTGATTGATTTCATATAGATTTTCAATAATTTCATTGTTTTTCTAATGTTTTCGAACAGTTGTTGATATTTACAAACTAGCGTTAAAAAGTAGTCAAAACAGCTAGATTTTGCATGTAAATCGCTATGTAATTAAAAGTTGTGTGAAACATAAAATCTTAAATAAAACTTTGTCAAAACTTCTGAAACTAGTTAAAATCAATAAGTTTTGATTGATTTCATATCGATTTTCAATAATTTCATTGTATTTCTAATGTTTTCAAACAGTTATTGATATTTACAAACTAGCGTTGAAAAAGTAGTGAAAAAAGCTAGATTTTGCATGTAAATCGCTATGTAATTAAAAGTTGTGTAAAACATAAAATCTTAAATATAACTTTGTCAAAACTTCTGAAACTAGTTAAAATCAATAAGTTTTGATTGATTTCATATCGATTTTCAATAATTACATTGTTTTTCTAATGTTTTCGAACAGTTATTGATATTTACAAACTAGCGTTGAAAAAGTAGTGAAAAAAGCTAGATTTGTCATGTAAATCTCTATGTATTTAAAAGTTGTGTAAAACATAAATTACTTAATGTAACTTTGTCAAAACATCTGAAACTAGTTGAAATCAATAAGTTTTGATTGATTTCATATCGATTTTCAATAATTTCATTGTTTTTCTAATGTTTTCAAACAGTTATTGATATTTACAAACTAGCGTTGAAAAAGTAGTGAAAAAAGCTAGATTTTGCATGTAAATCGCTATGTAATTAAAAGTTGTGTAAAACATAAAATCTTAAATAAAACTTTGTCAAAACATCTGAAACTAGTTAAAATCAATAAGTTTTGATTGATTTCATATCGATTTTAAATAATTTCATTGTTTTTCTAATGTTTTCAAACAGTTATTGATATTTACAAACTAGCGTTGAAAAAGTAGTGAAAAAAGCTAGATTTTGCATGTAAATCGCTATGTAATTAAAAGTTGTGTAAAACATAAAATCTTCAATATAATTTTGTAAAAACTTCTGAAACTAGTTAAAATCAATAAGTTTTGATTGATTTCATATCGATTTTCAATAATTTCATTGTTTTTCTAATGTTTTCAAACAGTTATTGATATTTACAAACTAGCGTTGAAAAAGTAGTGAAAAAAGCTAGATTTTGCATGTAAATCTCTATGTATTTTAAAGTTGTGTAAAACATAAAATATTTAATGTAACTTTGTCAAAACTTCTGAAACTAGTTAAAATCAATAAGTTTTGATTGATTTCATATCGATTTTCAAAAATTTCATTGTTTTTCTAATGTTTTCAAACAGTTATTCATATTTACAAACTAGCGTTGAAAAAGTAGTGAAAAAAGCTAGATTTTGCATGTAAATCGCTATGTAATTAAAAGTTGTGTAAAACATAAAATCTTAAATATAACTTTGTCAAAACTTCTGAAACTAGTTAAAATCAATAAGTTTTGATTGATTTCATGTCGATTTTCAATAATTTCATTGGTTTTCTAATGTTTTCAAACAGTTATTGATATTTACAAACTAGCGTTGAAAAAGTAGTGAAAAAAGCTAGATTTTGCATGTAAATCGCTATGTAATTAAAAGTTGTGTAAAACATAAAATCTTAAATAAACTTTGTCAAAACATCTGAAACTAGTTAAAATCAATAAGTTTTGATTGATTTCATATCGATTTTCAATAATTTCATTGTTTTTCTAATGTTTTCAAACAGTTATTGATATTTACAAACTAGCGTTGAAAAAGTAGTGAAAAAAGCTAGATTTTGCATGTAAATCGCTATGTAATTAAAAGTTGTGTAAAACATAAAATCTTCAATATAATTTTGTAAAAACTTCTGAAACTAGTTAAAATCAATAAGTTTTGATTGATTTCATATCGATTTTCAATAATTTCATTGTTTTTCTAATGTTTTCGAACAGTTATTGATATTTACAAACTAGCGTTGAAAAAGTAGTGAAAAAAGCTAGATTTGTCATGTAAATCTCTATGTATTTAAAAGTTGTGTAAAACATAAAATACTTAATGTAACTTTGTCAAAACTTCTGAAACTAGTTAAAATCAATAAGTTTTGATTGATTTCATATCGATTTTCAATAATTTCATTGTTTTTCTAATGTTTTCGAACAGTTGTTGATATTTACAAACTAGCGTTAAAAAGTAGTCAAAACAGCTAGATTTTGCATGTAAATCGCTATGTAATTAAAAGTTGTGTGAAACATAAAATCTTAAATAAAACTTTGTCAAAACTTCTGAAACTAGTTAAAATCAATAAGTTTTGATTGATTTCATATCGATTTTCAATAATTTCATTGTTTTTCTAATGTTTTCAAACAGTTATTGATATTTACAAACTAGCGTTGAAAAACTAGTGAAAAAAGCTAGATTTTGCATGTAAATCGCAATGTAATTAAAAGTTGTGTAAAACATAAAATCTTAAATATAACTTTGTCAAAACTTCTGAAACTAGTTAAAATCAATAAGTTTTGATTGATTTCATATCGATTTTCAATAATTTCATTGTTTTTCTAATGTTTTCAAACAGTTATTGATATTTACAAACTAGCGTTGAAAAAGTAGTGAAAAAAGCTAGATTTTGCATGTAAATCGCTATGTAATTAAAAGTTGTGTAAAACATAAAATCTTAAATAAACTTTGTCAAAACATCTGAAACTAGTTAAAATCAATAAGTTTTGATTGAATTCATATCGATTTTCAATAATTTCATTGTTTTTCTAATGTTTTCAAACAGTTATTGATATTTACAAACTAGCGTTGAAAAAGTAGTGAAAAAAGCTAGATTTTGCATGTAAATCGCTATGTAATTAAAAGTTGTGTAAAACATAAAATCTTCAATATAATTTTGTAAAAACTTCTGAAACTAGTTAAAATCAATAAGTTTTGATTGATTTCATATCGATTTTCAATAATTTCATTGTTTTTCTAATGTTTTCGAACAGTTATTGATATTTACAAACTAGCGTTGAAAAAGTAGTGAAAAAAGCTAGATTTTGCATGTAAATCGCTATGTAATTAAAAGTTGTGTAAAACATAAAATCTTAAATATAACTTTGTCAAAACTTCTGAAACTAGTTAAAATCAATAAGTTTTGATTGATTTCATATCGATTTTCAATAATTTCATTGTTTTTCTAATGTTTTCGAACAGTTGTTGATATTTACAAACTAGCGTTAAAAAGTAGTCAAAACAGCTAGATTTTGCATGTAAATCGCTATGTAATTAAAAGTTGTGTGAAACATAAAATCTTAAATAAAACTTTGTCAAAACATCTGAAACTAGTTAAAATCAATAAGTTTTGATTGATTTCATATCGATTTTCAATAATTTCATTGTTTTTCTAATGTTTTCAAACAGTTATTGATATTTACAAACTAGCGTTGAAAAAGTAGTGAAAAAAGCTAGATTTTGCATGTAAATCGCTATGTAATTAAAAGTTGTGTAAAACATAAAATCTTAAATATAACTTTGTCAAAACTTCTGAAACTAGTTAAAATCAATAAGTTTTGATTGATTTCATATCGATTTTCAATAATTTCATTGTTTTTCTAATGTTTTCAAACAGTTATTGATATTTACAAACTAGCGTTGAAAAAGTAGTGAAAAAAGCTAGATTTTGCATGTAAATCGCTATGTAATTAAAAGTTGTGTAAAACATAAAATCTTAAATATAACTTTGTCAAAACATCTGAAACTAGTTAAAATCAATAAGTTTTGAATGATTTCATATCGATTTTCAATAATTTCATTGTTTTTGTAATGTTTTCAAACAGTTATTGATATTTACAAACTAGCGTTGAAAAAGTAGTGAAAAAAGCTAGATTTTGCATGTAAATCGCTATGTAATTAAAAGTTGTGTAAAACATAAAATCTTCAATATAATTTTGTAAAAACTTCTGAAACTAGTTAAAATCAATAAGTTTTGATTGATTTCATATCGATTTTCAATAATTTCATTGTTTTTCTAATGTTTTCGAACAGTTATTGATATTTACAAACTAGCGTTGAAAAAGTAGTGAAAAAAGCTAGATTTTGCATGTAAATCGCTATGTAATTAAAAGTTGTGTAAAACATAAAATCTTAAATATAACTTTGTCAAAACTTCTGAAACTAGTTAAAATCAATAAGTTTTGATTGATTTCATATCGATTTTCAATAATTTCATTGTTTTTCTAATGTTTTCGAACAGTTGTTGATATTTACAAACTAGCGTTAAAAAGTAGTCAAAACAGCTAGATTTTGCATGTAAATCGCTATGTAATTAAAAGTTGTGTGAAACATAAAATCTTAAATAAAACTTTGTCAAAACATCTGAAACTAGTTAAAATCAATAAGTTTTGATTGATTTCATATCGATTTTCAATAATTTCATTGTTTTTCTAATGTTTTCAAACAGTTATTGATATTTACAAACTAGCGTTGAAAAAGTAGTGAAAAAAGCTAGATTTTGCATGTAAATCGCTATGTAATTAAAAGTTGTGTAAAACATAAAATCTTAAATATAACTTTGTCAAAACTTCTGAAACTAGTTAAAATCAATAAGTTTTGATTGATTTCATATCGATTTTCAATAATTTCATTGTTTTTCTAATGTTTTCAAACAGTTATTGATATTTACAAACTAGCGTTGAAAAAGTAGTGAAAAAAGCTAGATTTTGCATGTAAATCGCTATGTAATTAAAAGTTGTGTAAAACATAAAATCTTAAATATAACTTTGTCAAAACATCTGAAACTAGTTAAAATCAATAAGTTTTGAATGATTTCATATCGATTTTCAATAATTTCATTGTTTTTGTAATGTTTTCAAACAGTTATTGATATTTACAAACTAGCGTTGAAAAAGTAGTGAAAAAAGCTAGATTTTGCATGTAAATCGCTATGTAATTAAAAGTTGTGTAAAACATAAAATCTTCAATATAATTTTGTAAAAACTTCTGAAACTAGTTAAAATCAATAAGTTTTGATTGATTTCATATCGATTTTCAATAATTTCATTGTTTTTCTAATGTTTTCAAACAGTTATTGATATTTACAAACTAGCGTTGAAAAAGTAGTGAAAAAAGCTAGATTTTGCATGTAAATCGCTATGTAATTAAAAGTTGTGTAAAACATAAAATCTTAAATATAACTTTGTCAAAACTTCTGAAACTAGTTAAAATCAATAAGTTTTGATTGATTTCATATCGATTTTCAATAATTTCATTGTTTTTCTAATGTTTTCGAACAGTTATTGATATTTACAAACTAGCGTTGAAAAAGTAGTGAAAAAAGCTAGATTTTGCATGTAAATCGCTATGTATTTAAAAGTTGTGTAAAACATAAAATATTTAATGTAACTTTGTCAAAACTTCTGAAACTAGTTAAAATCAATAAGTTTAGATTGATTTCATATCGATTTTCAATAATTTCATTGTTTTTCTAATGTTTTCGAACAGTTGTTGATATTTACAAACTAGCGTTAAAAAGTAGTCAAAACAGCAAGATTTTGCATGTAAATCGCTATGTAATTAAAAGTTGTGTAAAACATAAAATCTTAAATATAACTTTGTCAAAACTTCTGAAACTAGTTAAAATCAATAAGTTTTGATTGATTTCATATCGATTTTCAATAATTTCACTGTTTTCTAATGTTTTCAAACAGTTATTGATATTTACAAACTAGCGTTTAAAAAGTAGTGAAAAAAGCTAGATTTTGCATGTAAATCGCTATGTAATTAAAAGTTGTGTAAAACATAAAATCTTAAATATAACATTGTCAAAACTTCTGAAACTAGTTAAAATCAATAAGTTTTGAATGATTTCATATCGATTTTCAATAATTTCATTGTTTTTGTAATGTTTTCAAACAGTTATTGATATTTACAAACTAGCGTTGAAAAAGTAGTGAAAAAAGCTAGATTTTGCATGTAAATCGCTATGTAATTAAAAGTTGTGTAAAACATAAAATCTTCAATATAATTTTGTAAAAACTTCTGAAACTAGTTAAAATCAATAAGTTTTGATTGATTTCATATCGATTTTCAATAATTTCATTGTTTTTCTAATGTTTTCAAACAGTTATTGATATTTACAAACTAGCGTTGAAAAAGTAGTGAAAAAAGCTAGATTTTGCATGTAAATCGCTATGTAATTAAAAGTTGTGTAAAACATAAAATCTTAAATATAACTTTGTCAAAACTTCTGAAACTAGTTAAAATCAATAAGTTTTGATTGATTTCATATCGATTTTCAATAATTTCATTGTTTTTCTAATGTTTTCGAACAGTTATTGATATTTACAAACTAGCGTTGAAAAAGTAGTGAAAAAAGCTAGATTTTGCATGTAAATCGCTATGTATTTAAAAGTTGTGTAAAACATAAAATATTTAATGTAACTTTGTCAAAACTTCTGAAACTAGTTAAAATCAATAAGTTTTGATTGATTTCATATCGATTTTCAATAATTTCATTGTTTTTCTAATGTTTTCGAACAGTTGTTGATATTTACAAACTAGCGTTAAAAAGTAGTCAAAACAGCAAGATTTTGCATGTAAATCGCTATGTAATTAAAAGTTGTGTAAAACATAAAATCTTAAATATAACTTTGTCAAAACTTCTGAAACTAGTTAAAATCAATAAGTTTTGATTGATTTCATATCGATTTTCAATTATTTCATTGTTTTCTAATGTTTTCAAACAGTTATTGATATTTACAAACTAGCGTTTAAAAAGTAGTGAAAAAAGCTAGATTTTGCATGTAAATCGCTATGTAATTAAAAGTTGTGTAAAACATAAAATCTTAAATATAACATTGTCAAAACTTCTGAAACTAGTTAAAATCAATAAGTTTTGATTGATTTCATATCGATTTTCAATAATTTCATTGTTTTTCTAATGTTTTCGAACAGTTGTTGATATTTACAAACTAGCGTTAAAAAGTAGTCAAAACAGCTAGATTTTGCATGTAAATCGCTATGTAATTAAAAGTTGTGTGAAACATAAAATCTTAAATAAAACTTTGTCAAAACTTCTGAAACTAGTTAAAATCAATAAGTTTTGATTGATTTCATATCGATTTTCAATAATTTCATTGTTTTTCTAATGTTTTCAAACAGTTATTGATATTTACAAACTAGCGTTGAAAAAGTAGTGAAAAAAGCTAGATTTTGCATGTAAATCGCTATGTATTTTAAAGTTGTGTAAAACATAAAATATTTAATGTAACTTTGTCAAAACTTCTGAAACTAGTTAAAATCAATAAGTTTTGATTGATTTCATATCGATTTTCAATAATTTCATTGTTTTTCTAAAGTTTTCAAACAGTTATTGATATTTACAAACTAGCGTTGAAAAAGTAGTGAAAAAAGCTAGATTTTGCATGTAAATCGCTTTGTAATTAAAAGTTGTGTAAAACATAAAATCTTAAATATAACTTTGTCAAAACTTCTGAAACTAGTTAAAATCAATAAGTTTTGATTGATTTCATATCGATTTTCAATAATTTCATTGTTTTTCTAATGTTTTCGAACAGTTGTTGATATTTACAAACTAGCGTTAAAAAGTAGTCAAAACAGCTAGATTTTGCATGTAAATCGCTATGTAATTAAAAGTTGTGTGAAACATAAAATCTTAAATAAAACTTTGTCAAAACATCTGAAACTAGTTAAAATCAATAAGTTTTGATTGATTTCATATCGATTTTCAATAATTTCATTGTTTTTCTAAAGTTTTCAAACAGTTATTGATATTTACAAACTAGCGTTGAAAAAGTAGTGAAAAAAGCTAGATTTTGCATGTAAATCGCTATGTAATTAAAAGTTGTGTAAAACATAAAATCTTAAATATAACTTTGTCAAAACTTCTGAAACTAGTTAAAATCAATAAGTTTTGATTGATTTCATATCGATTTTCAATAATTTCATTGTTTTTCTAATGTTTTCGAACAGTTGTTGATATTTACAAACTAGCGTTAAAAAGTAGTCAAAACAGCTAGATTTTGCATGTAAATCGCTATGTAATTAAAAGTTGTGTGAAACATAAAATCTTAAATAAAACTTTGTCAAACTTCTGAAACTAGTTAAAATCAATAAGTTTTGATTGATTTCATATCGATTTTCAATAATTTCATTGTTTTTCTAATGTTTTCAAACAGTTATTTATATTTACAAACTAGCGTTGAAAAAGTAGTGAAAAAAGCTAGATTTTGCATGTAAATCGCTATGTAATTAAAAGTTGTGTAAAACATAAAATCTTAAATATAACTTTGTCAAAACATCTGAAACTAGTTAAAATCAATAAGTTTTGATTGATTTCATATCGATTTTCAATAATTTCATTGTTTTTCTAATGTTTTCAAACAGTTATTGATATTTACAAACTAGCGTTGAAAAAGTAGTGAAAAAAGCTAGATTTTGCATGTAAATCGCTATGTAATTAAAAGTTGTGTAAAACATAAAATCTTCAATATAATTTTGTAAAAACTTCTGAAACTAGTTAAAATCAATAAGTTTTGATTGATTTCATATCGATTTTCAATAATTTCATTGTTTTTCTAATGTTTTCAAACAGTTATTGATATTTACAAACTAGCGTTGAAAAAGTAGTGAAAAAAGCTAGATTTTGCATGTAAATCGCTATGTAATTAAAAGTTGTGTAATACATAAAATCTTAAATATAACTTTGTCAAAACTTCTGAAACTAGTTAAAATCAATAAGTTTTGATTGATTTCATATCGATTTTCAATAATTTCATTGTTTTTCTAATGTTTTCGAACAGTTATTGATATTTACAAACTAGCGTTGAAAAAGTAGTGAAAAAAGCTAGATTTTGCATGTAAATCTCTATGTATTTAAAAGTTGTGTAAAACATAAAATATTTAATGTAACTTTGTCAAAACTTCTGAAACTAGTTAAAATCAATGTTTTGATTGATTTCATATCGATTTTCAATAATTTCATTGTTTTTTTAATGTTTTCGAACAGTTGTTGATATTTACAAACTAGCGTTGAAAAAGTAGTGAAAAAAGCTAGATTTTGCATGTAAATCGCTATGTAATTAAAAGTTGTGTAAAACATAAAATCTTAAATATAACTTTGTCAAAACATCTGAAACTAGTTAAAATCAATAAGTTTTGATTGATTTCATATCGATTTTCAATAATTTCATTGTTTTTCTAATGTTTTCAAACAGTTATTGATATTTACAAACTAGCGTTGAAAAAGTAGTGAAAAAAGCTAGATTTTGCATGTAAATCGCTATGTAATTAAAAGTTGTGTAAAACATAAAATCTTCAATATAATTTTGTAAAAACTTCTGAAACTAGTTAAAATCAATAAGTTTTGATTGATTTCATATCGATTTTCAATAATTTCATTGTTTTTCTAATGTTTTCAAACAGTTATTGATATTTACAAACTAGCGTTGAAAAAGTAGTGAAAAAAGCTAGATTTTGCATGTAAATCGCTATGTAATTAAAAGTTGTATAAAACATAAAATCTGAAATATAACTTTGTCAAAACTTCTGAAACTAGTTAAAATCAATAAGTTTTGATTGATTTCATATCGATTTTCAATAATTTCATTGTTTTTCTAATGTTTTCAAACAGTTATTGATATTTACAAACTAGCGTTGAAAAAGTAGTGAAAAAAGCTAGATTTTGCATGTAAATCTCTATGTAATTAAAAGTTGTGTAAAACATAAAATCTTAAATATAACTTTGTCAAAACTTCTGAAACTAGTTAAAATCAATAAGTTTTGATTGATTTCATATCGATTTTCAATAATTTCATTGTTTTTCTAATGTTTTCAAACAGTTATTGATATTTACAAACTAGCGTTGAAAAAGTAGTGAAAAAAGCTAGATTTTGCATGTAAATCGCTATGTAATTAAAAGTTGTGTAAAACATAAAATCTTAAATATAACTTTGTCAAAACTTCTGAAACTAGTTAAAATCAATAAGTTTTGATTGATTTCATATCGATTTTCAATAATTTCATTGTTTTTCTAATGTTTTCAAACAGTTATTGATATTTACAAACTAGCGTTGAAAAAGTAGTGAAAAAAGCTAGATTTTGCATGTAAATCGCTATGTAATTAAAAGTTGTGTAAAACATAAAATCTTAAATATAACTTTGTCAAAACTTCTGAAACTAGTTAAAATCAATAAGTTTTGATTGATTTCATATCGGTTTTCAATAATTTCATTGTTTTTCTAATGTTTTCAAACAGTTTTTGATATTTACAAACTAGCGTTGAAAAAGTAGTGAAAAATGCTAGATTTTCCATGTAAATCGCTATGTAATTAAAAGTTGTGTTAAACAAAAAATCTTAAATAAAACTTTGTCAAAACTTCATAAACTCGTTAAAATCAATAAGTTTTGATTGATTTCATATCGATTTTCAATAATTTCATTCTTTTTCTAATGTTTCCAAAAAGTTATTTATATTTACAAACTAGCGTTGAAAAAGTAGTGAAAAAAGCTAGATTTTGCATGTAAATCACTATGTAATTAAAAGTTGTGTAAAACATAAAATTTTTAATGTAACTTTGTCAAAACTTCTGAAACTAGTTAAAATCAATAAGTTTTGGTTGATTTCATATCGATTTTCAATAATTTCATTGTTTTTCTAATGTTTTCAAACAGTTATTTATATTTACAAACTAACGTTTAAAAGTAGTCAAAACAGCTTGATTTTGCATGTAAATCGTTATGTAATTAAAAGTTATGTAAAACATAAAATTTTTAATATACCTTTGTCAAAACTTCTGAAACTAGTTAAAATCAATAAGTTTTGATTGATTACATAACAATTTTCAATAATTTCATTTTTTTCTAATGTTTTCAAACATTTATTGATATATACAAACTAGCGTTAAAAAGTAATCAAAACAGCAAGATTTTGCATATAAATCTCTATGTAATTAAAAGTTGTGTAAAACATAAAATCTTAAATAAAAATTTGTCAAAACTTCTGGAACTAGTTAAAATCAATAAGTTTTAATTGATTTCATATCGATTTTCAATAATTTCATTGTTTTTCTAATGTTTTCAAACAGTTATTGATATTTACAAACTAGCGTTGAAAAAGTAGTGAAAAAAGCTAGATTTTGCATGTAAATCCCTATGGAATTAAAAGTTGTGTAAAACAAAAAATCTTAAATAAAACTTTGTCAAAACTTCTTAAACTAGTTAAAATCAATAAGTTTTGATTGATTTCATATCGATTTTCAATAATTTCATTGTTTTTCTAATGTTTTCAAACAGTTATTGATATTTACAAACTAACGTTAAAAAGTAGTCAAAACAGCAAGATTTTGCATATAAATCGCTATGTAATTAAAAGTTGTGTAAAACATAAAATTTTTAATGTAACTTTGTCAAAACTCATAAAACTAGTTAAAATCAATAAGTTTTGATTGATATCATATCGATTTTCAATAATTTCATTGTTTTTCTTATGTTTTCAAACAGTTATTTTTATTTAAAACTAGCGTTGAAAAAGTAGAGAAAAAAGCTAGATTTTGCATGTAAATCGCTATGTAATTAAAAGTTGTGTAAAACATAAAATCTTAAATATAACTTTGTCAAAACTTCTGAAACTAGTTGAAATCAATAAGTTTTGCTTGATTTCATATCCATTTTCAATAATTTCATTGTTTTTCTAATGTTTCCAAACAGTTATTGATATTTACATACTAGCGTTAAAAAGTAGTGAAAAAAGCTAGATTTTCCATGTAAATCGCTATGTAATTAAAAGTTGTGTAAAACATAAAATCTTAAATAAAACTTTGTCAAAACTTCTGAAACTAGTTAAAATCAATAAGTTTTGATTGATTTCATATCGATTTTCAATAATTTCATTGTTTTTCTAATGTATTCAAAGAATTATTGATATTTACAAACTAGCGTTGAAAAAGTAGTGAAAAAAGCTAGATTTTCCATGTAAATCACTATGTAATTAAAAGTTGTGTAAAACATAAAATTTTTAATGTAACTTTGTCAAAACTCATAAAACTAGTTAAAATCAATAAGTTTTGATTGATATCATATCGATTTTCAATAATTTCATTGTTTTTCTTATGTTTTCAAACAGTTATTTTTATTTAAAACGAGCGTTGAAAAAGTAGAGAAAAAAGCTAGATTTTGCATGTAAATCGCTATGTAATTAAAAGTTGTGTAAAACATAAAATCTTAAATAAATCTTTGTCAAAACTTCTGAAACTAGTTAAAATCAATAAGTTTTGATTGATTTCATATCGATTTTCAATAATTTCATAGTTTTTCTAATGTTTTCAAACAGTTATTGATATTTACAAACTAACGTTAAAAAGTAGTCAAAACAGCTTGATTTTGCATGTAAATCACTATGTAATTAAGAGTTGTGTAAAACATAAAATTTTTAATGTAACTTTGTCAAAACATCTGAAACTATTTAAAATCAATACGTTTTGATTGATTTCATATCAATTTTCAATAATTTCATTGTTTTTCTAATGTTTTCAAAGAGTTATTGATATTTACAATCTAGCCTTAAAAAGTAGTCAAAACAGCTCGATTTTGCATCTAAATCGCTATGTAATTAAAAGTTGTGTAAAACATAAAATCTTAAATATAACTTTGTCAAAACTTCTGAAATTAGTTAAATCAATAAGTTTTGATTGATTTCATATCGACTTTCAATAATTTCATTGTTTTTCTAATGTTTTCAAACAGTTATTGATATTTACACACTAGCATTGAAAAAGTAGAGAAAAAAGCTAGATTTTGCATGTAAATCACTATGTAATTAAAAGTTGTGTAAAACATAAAATCTTAAATAAAACTTTGTCAAAACTTCTGAAACTAGTTAAAATCAATAAGTTTTGATTGACTTCATATCGTTTTTCAATAATTTCATTGTTTTTCTAATGTTTTCAAACAGTTATTGCTATTTACAAACTAACGTTAAAAAGTAGTCAAAACAGCTTGATTTTGCATGTAAATCGTTATGTAATTAAAAGTTGTGTAAGACATAAAATTTTTAATATAACTTTGTCAAAACTTCTGAAATATGTTAAAATCAATAAGTTTTGATTGATTTCATATCAATTTTCAATAATTTCATTGTTTTTCTAATGTTTTCAAACCGTTATTGATATTTACAAACTAGCGTTGAAAAAGTAGTGAAAAAAGCTAGATTTTGCATGTAAATCACTATGTAATTAAAAGTTGTGTAAAACATAAAATCTTAAATATAACTTTGTCAAAACTTCTGAAACTAGTTAAAATCAATAAGTTTTGATTGATTTCATAACGATTTTCAGTAATTTCATTGTTTTTCTAATGTTTTCAAACAGTTATTGATATTTACAATCTAGCGTTAAAAAGTAGTCAAAATGGCTAGATTTTGCATCTAAATCGCTATGTAATTAAAAGTTGTGTAAAACATAAAATCTTGAATATAACTTTGTCAAAACTTCTGAAACTAGTTAAAATCAATAAGTTTTGATTGATTTCATATCGATTTTCAATAATTTCATTGTTTTTCTAATGTTTTCAAACAGTTATTGATATTTACAATCTAGCGTTGAAAATGTAGTAAAAAAAGCTCGATTTTGCATGTAAATCGCTATGTAATTATAAGTTGTGTAAAACATAAAATCTTAAATATAACTTTGTCAAATCTTCTTAAACTAGTTAAAATCAATAAGTTTTGATTGATTTCATATCGATTTTCAATAATTTCATTTTTTTTCTAATGTTTTCAAACAGTTTTTGATATTTACAAACTAGCGTTGAAAAAGTAGTGAAAAATGCTAGATTTTCCATGTAAATCGCTATGTAATTAAAAGTTGTGTAAAACAAAAAATCTTAAATAAAACTTTGTCAAAACTTCTGAAACTAGTTAAAATCAATAAGTTTTGATTGATTTCATATCGATTTTCAATAATTTCATTGTTTTTCTAATGTTTTCAAACAGTTATTTATATTTACAAACTAGCGTTGAAAAAGTAGAGAAAAAAGCTAGATTTTGCATGTAAATCACTATGTAATTAAAAGTTGTGTAAAACATAAAATTTTTAATGTAACTTTGTCAAAAATTCTGAAACTAGTTAAAATCAATAAGTTTTGATTGATTTCATATCGATTTACAGTAATTTCATTGTTTTTCTAATGTTTTCAAACAGTTATTGATATTTAGAATCTAGCGTTAAAAAGTAGTCAAAATGGCTAGATTTTGCATCTAAATCGCTATGTAATTAAAAGTTGTGTAAAACATAAAATCTTAAATATAACTTTGTCAAAACTTCTGAAACTAGTTAAAATCAATAAGTTTTGATTGATTTCATATCAATTTTCAATAATTTCATTGTTTTTCTAATGTTTCCAAACAGTTATTGATATTTACAAACTAGCGTTGAAAAAGTAGTGAAAAAAGCTATATTGTGCATGTAAATCGCTATGTAATTAAAAGTTGTGTAAAACATAAAATCTTAAATAAAACTTTGTCAAAACTTCTGAAACTAGTTAAAATCAATAAGTTTTGATTGATTTCATATCGATTTTCAATAATTTCATTGTTTTTCTAATGTTTTCAAACAGTTATTGATGTTTACAAACTAACGTTAAAAAGTATTCAAAACAGCTAGATTTTCCATGTAAATCGCTATGTAATTAAAAGTTGTGTAAAACATAAAATCTTAAATAAAACTTTGTCAAAACTTCTGAAACTAGTTAAAATCAATAAGTTTTGATTGATTTCATATCGATTTTCAATAATTTCATTGTTTTTCTAATGTTTTCAAACAGTTATTGATATTTACATACTAGCGTTGAAAAAGTAGTGAAGAAAGCTAAATTTTGCATGTAAATCACTATGTAATTAAAAGTTGTGTAAAACATAAAATCTTAATATAACTTTGTCAAAACTTCTGAAACTAGTTAAAATCAATAAGTTTTGATTGATTTCATATCGATTTTCAATAATTTCATTGTTTTTATAATGTTTTTAAACAGTTATTGATATTTACAATCTAGCGTTTAAAAAGTAGTGAAAAAAGCTAGATTTTGCATGTAAATCGCTATGTAATTAAAAGTTGTGTAAAACATAAAATCTTAAATAAAACTTTGTCAAATCTTCTGAAACTAGTTAAAATCAATAAGTTTTGATTGATTTCATATCAATTTTCAATAATTTCATTGTTTTTCTAATGTTTTCAAACAGTTATTTATATTTACAAACTAGCGTTGAAAAAGTAGTGAAAAAAGCTAGATTTTCCATGTAAATCACTATGTAATTAAAAGTTGTGTAAAACATAAAATTTTTAATGTAACTTTGTCAAAACTTCTGAAACTAGTTAAAATCAATAAGTTTTGATTGATTTCATATCAATTTTCAATAATTTTATTGTTTTTCTAATGTTTTCAAACAATTATTTATATTTACAAACTAGCGTTAAAAAGTAGTCAAAACAGCAAGATTTTGCATGTAAATCGCTATGTAATTAAAAGTTGTGTAAAACATAAAATCTTAAATATAACTTTGTCAAAACTTCTGAAACTAGTTAAAATCAATAAGTTTTGATTGATTTCATATCGATTTTCAATAATTTCATTGTTTTTCTAATGTTTTCAAACAGTTATTTATATTTACAAACCAGCGTTGAAAAAGTAGTGAAAAAAGCTAGATTTTGCATGTAAATCACTATGTAATTAAAAGTTGTGTAAAACATAATGTAACTTTGTCAAAACTTCTGAAACTAGTTAAAATCAATAAGTTTTGATTGATTTCATATCGATTTTCAATAATTTCATTGTTTTTCTAATGTTTTCAAACAGTTATTGATATTTACAAACTAGCGTTGAAAAAGTAGTGAAAAAAGCTAGATTTTCCATGTAAATCGCTATGTAATTAAAAGTTGTGTAAAACATAAAATCTTAAATAAAACTTTGTCAAAACTTCTGAAACTAGTTAAAATCAATAAGTTTTGATTGATTTCATATCCATTTTCAATAATTTCATTGTTTTTCTAATGTTTTCAAACAGTTATTGATATTTACAAACTAGCGTTGAAAAAGTAGTGAAAAAAGCTAGATTTTCCATGTAAATCGCTATGTATATTTATTCTGTTTAAACAGAAATGTGGCACAAGGCCAAAAAGTGGGGATGGGGAGAGGACGGTCTTCTTCTGTCTTAATTAAACTTAGCTAGTCGCAGACACTGACCCAATCATACGTACAATTTTCCTTACACCAAAACAACTCTTTCATACGTACCTTCCAAACTACAAACACCATAATACCTCATCGTCTCTATGAAAGTACTAACTAATCCCCGTATATACATTTCAAAGTCTGGGGGGGGGAAATAACAATAATAAAATGAACCCCAATGTGTATTTACAATATGAATAATAATCTATTTACAATAAACTAAATTAAATATTGTTAGTAATAAAACCCCCCCACAATCACCTAATATGGCAGAAATACCACTTCCCCGGCCGAAATCAATGCGGGACTAAAATAGTAAGAAATAATCATTCATCCCCCACACAAACTAACACGCACACATTCAAATACAACAACAAATACGAAAACATTCACGCGAAACGAAAGGCGTCCCGCATCCTCCGGAGAACTAGAATCACAGACCACCGAAAAAGGGGGAGGATGGGTAAATTAACTTAAAGAAAATAAAGGGGGGACAGAAATAAAAGGGACCAATGAGCATACATACCCTAGCTAAGTTAACTAAAATAAAATAAAATGAAACTAAACATCAACAAATGAACCTAAACTAGCCTAATTTTGGATGGGTTGCACTAGTTCAACCCAGGAAAAGCAATATCCTAATGCCTAACCGGCATCAAAATGCCACTCAAAGTCAGCCCCTTTCACACGGCACATGCGCGCAAGATGCACCCACCTTTTGCTGAATTCTGATGAAGAGAGCTTCTGCCTTTCCGTCCTAATCTTGACTTTAAGCAGATGCTTAAAGTACATATCAGTTGGGAAGAGGTGAACTTCTCGCCTCCATAGAATCCCTTCTGTCGCGTCGTCCAAATCACGACTCTCATAACTCCTAGCAAGCAGTGGAACACATATTGTTCAGCCCTTGTCATCCGCGGTGCCACATTGCTACAAACGGAAACGGACTGAAGGACAAAGGACTTTCCCGGCAGCATGCGGACCATGAGGCCTTCAACAAAATTGCACAACGGCACTACCTGGCTGCAATGAAAGAAGGCGTGACCCAAGGTCTCGACCTCCCCACTACAACGTCGGCAGTTTGGAGAATTCTCCAAGCCAGCTGAGCAGAGTCTCTTGGCGACCCAGAGGGCTCCACGAATCACCAGCCAGGTGAGTGATGCCTCATCGTTATTGAGACATTTCAACCCGGGCGCCCAAGGCCATATTGAGCGAGCCTCCTGCTTCGTAAGACCGAGACTGTCAATCAGATTATCATGAACGGACCCCCTGACTAACACTTGATGTAATGCCCTAAGAAACAACGATTGGACGTTGGAGAGGCCATCCGACGCCCTAAGAGTCGCTTCAGAGCAAGTCGACATTCGCGATAGAAGGAGCACTCGGCTCGGGGTAAACGGCGGACCTCTTGCTCGCACGAGTGCACACTTCTCAGGGATGGGAAGTTCTTACGGGCGTCTTCCTTGCAGAAGGCGCCGTCCTCATCCGAGTCGCGACACATTCGGTCTAGAAATCTAATGCGAAGCATATGTTGACGAATCTCAATGCTTGGCATGCCCAGACCGCCTTCAGAAGGATGAAGGCAACAGATCCCCCGAGTGACTCTGGCGGCCTTGCCTCCCCACAAGAAGGAGAACAAGAGCCTCACTAACGCCAGCAAAGTGCCATACGGAAGTGGAAGCACAGAGAGTCGGTAAAGGAGAATTGGGTAGATGTGTGAAACACAAACTTCCGCCTTCCCCTTTAAGGAAAGATTCCTCCGAGACCACAAATTAATTGCGATCTCGGCCTTCCCTCGCACCTCCGACCAATTCATTTCCAACTGGAGATCAGGGCCGAACCAGACGCCGAGAATCTTGACCGGCCCATCCGTCCAGTGGAAAGGTCCAGGAAGAGAAACTCCCTTCCACGCACCCAACCGCAAGCCAACAGACTTGTCGCGGTTGATCTTGGCCCCTTTCATCATCTCATAACAACTGATTTCTTTGCTGACTTCGTCAATCTCGGCTCTGCTCGACACAAGAGCCGAAACGTCGTCAGCATAGGCAGAATACCTGGCCGATGTGCTACCACCGGGCAGGGCAATTCCGCGTAGGACCGGATTCGCCTTTAACTTGCGAAGAAAAGGTTCCAACGCAAGAACGTAAAGCAACGGCGACAGCGGACAACCTTGACGAATAGAGCGAGACAATACGAAAGGCTCCGATCGTACCCCATTCACTTCCACCAGCGCACCGGGAGTCGCATACAGAAGTCGGATTCAGGTGCGAAAGTACGGCCCGAAACCGGCCGCCGAAAGAACAGCTTCCAGAAAACGATGGTCAACCGTATCGAAGGCCTTGGACTGATCTAAATTGATCAGCGCGGCTTCACTCTCGACTTGCTCGATGATCAGGCGTACCATATGAAGATTATCCTGAATAGACCTACCCTTCACAGCACAAGTCTGTTCCGAGCCAATCAGACGAGACAGGACAACCTGCAAACGGTTAGCCAAGATCTTAGCCAAAATCTTTAACTCTGTGTTTAACATAGTTAAAGGGCGAAAGTTACCTAACCCATCCCCACCGTTTTTGTCCTTGCGTAACAACTTGATCACGACCCTGATGAAGCGTTGGGGTATAGACCCCTGCTTCATCCAGTTGCCGAAAATCAGTGCCAGCAGCGGAACAAAAACAGGCGACTGCCTCAAGTACACTTCGTACGGAAGACCATCTAGTCCCGGAGACTTGTCCAGGCCAACCTGTTTCAGCTCTTCCCAGATTTCCGACTCTGTAATGGGACCCTCGCACCTAGCTGCTTCAGCTGCCTCCAGGCAGGGAAAGTCAGCTAAATAGGCGTCGAACTGAGCAAGGCTCAGACCGGGCTCCCTGGTAAAAAGCTCCTGAAAGTAGTCACGAAAAGCCTCGCATATGCCCTCGTTTGTAGTCACGGTCCGATTATCCGGCAATGTGACGCATGCGATATGTCGCCGTGATGCATTCTGAGCTTCCTCTGCGCGCAATTCAGCGGCCATATTCGTTGCCTCAGAGGACATTCTTTTTAACCTAGCCCTAACTACCAGAGCTTGATCCTTCTTGATAAGCAAGGAGGCCAACTCTTCCTTAGCTAAAGCTATGTCCCCACTAACACGGGATTTGACCGCCCGATCAACCTTCTGCTCTAAAGCCGTTTGCGCCGCTAATCTATCTAGATTGAGCCGACGACTATAATCAGCAGCAAACGTTCTAATTTTGGATTTTAAATTATCCCACTAGCCATTTCCCACAACCGCTCCCTTCAGTTCCCTCTGTATCATTAGTAGCAGCTGGTCCTGGAAATCTTTAGTTTAATTTCCAGTAGCCAGCCATCCTAACCTTAGGTTTATCTAAGTTTACATGGACCCGGACAAGCCTATGATCCGTATAAACTATCTCATGGAAACTTACATCGACTCTCCTAACTAAGACTCGGTCTGGATAACTAGCCGAGCCGCCACTATTAGTCCAAGTCCACACTATCTCCCGATGGTGTTCATTACATTACTTATCGACAAGATCAAACCCGACGACAAAGTCCCGAAACTGTTTAACGCCTCGGCTGTTAGTACCCGAAATTAGCCCTATACGATCTATATCAGGATCAAGGCCGGCATTCCAATCACCCACTAAAACTATCCGCCGTGAAGTCGTCAAAAACGGCTCGATCCGCCGAAACAAGGCAGGCCGCTCAGAATGAGCATTGGGCGCATAAACCCCAATGAGACGAAGAGCCTTATCCTTTATGGTAACATCCAGCACGCAAAGACGGTATGTTCTCATAGTCGTGAGTAGAAAACCGGGTCTCTTGTACACAACAAATATTCACCCCAAGACGCTGAACGTTACGAGAGAGCCTCGCCCTGCGAGACTCCGACCTCCGGGCATTCACACTTGCTAACCAGAGAGCCATGATGAAAACCGATTAGGGTTGCTCTCCTGCATTGAACATGGCCTGGGTCAGGGCACCGACGGCCTCTCCCAATGAGCCAGTACCCATCTCACTCTTGATGGAACCATCAGGAGACAGGCCGCCAATGTCCAGGGGGAAGGTTAATTTTAACGCTCTATACAGGGAGGAGTGAACAAAAACTGGGAACCTCCCTGAACAATATTGTTGTAGTTTCTTTACAACATCGTCGTCGAAACAGGCCATGGGCGAGAACATTCCAAATGTTTCATTGCATTCAGCCATCATAGCCCATATCTGCTTTCCAGCTACACCCGACCGAACCACGGTGAGGACCCTTTTGGCTTTAGGGAAATTTCTTGGGTCCTCTATATCCAAGTTCTTTATTTTCCGGAAGTTTAATACGGGTTTTAAGTTTTTCACTTTTGGGGCGTGCATTAAAGCCTTTTCTTCAAGATCTTTCGAGACGCGGCACACGTCTTCCCCTGTATTGAATATGGGTTTAGATTTTATTTTATTTTCCACTATTGGCTCTGATGAATCTGATGATGTACTTCGTTGTCTTTTTTGTTTTTCATGTTTTTGAGGGGAATTAATAGGTTTTATCATAGGGGAAAGATTTGTGGAGGGGACGGGAGATTTTTCAGATGATGATTTGGTTGCAGGAGCCTTCTTAAGTGTTGTCATGTGTGATGATACTTGGCTTAAAGACTTGACACTTGTGGGAGGGACCATAGGATGCTGTTTTGTGACAGGAGAAGACGGTGCCGAAAAAGATATGCCAGCTTTCTTTTCTGTATCATGTCTTTTCGATTTTAAAGAATCCTTTAGAAGTTGTAACTTCTCCTTTTTTTTTTCAAAGGACGGTTCATAGCGGATCATATTTTACCGCAGTTTCTCCGAATAGCTGGCCGGAGAGTCGCCCTTAGCACTGGTTGAGGAAGTGGGGCTGTTTGTGCCATTCGCTGTTTTTGGTGTAGGACGAGGTCCCGCTGTCTGGGTCTTCCCTTTCACCTTACCCAATACCTGCCATTCCCCCTCTCCCTTCTCCCTAACCGCACTAGCGGCGGGCAAAGGCTTTTCGAGGAATGGGGCCTGGGATTTAGACACAGCCGGGGGATTTTCCACACCAGTCCTGGTCGTAGGCATGCCCACTACAGCCGAGACGGAATGAACAGACTCGACCAAAGGAGGATTTGGTTGGGCGGGGGACCAGAACATCAGAACTTCTTCTCTGTGCAGGAAGAGGAAAGGTGACCAATCTTTCCACACTTCCAGCATGCCGGTATTCGACCCGTCACTATTATTGGCATCTTCTGGCCCTCTAAATCCAGACAGTTGGGGATGGAGAAGAAGGCCTTTTGATCGATCTTCAAATCAAAACTCCACACCCCGGTCAGATCGTCTGAGGAAGCACTGAGTATCTGTCAAAACTGGCACAGATAAGCGACCAAACGCTCCCCGACAATCTGAGGAGGAACCTCGTATACTGAAACGTTGGTCCTCCGCCTGCCTTCATACTCGGTCCGCAATATGAGGTCTTTTGTGATGAGATCACGTGTTGAAGCTGCCTCACAATCGGCAGGCCTGGGTAACAGTACGTCCCACATGAAGAAGCCTTTCCCTATAGTGACTCGCTGAGCTTTGATGCCCAGAGAATTCAAGGCTTTAATGACAGTGTCTTTTGTCCACCACAAAGACTGACGCATTTTTTTTCAACTTTCTCAAGCTTCACGGGATTGGACAAGAGCCTATCTGCTGTCACCAGATGTGCGTAGCTCTTGGCTTTCTCCAGGAACTCCATCATGTTGATCTTACATTTAGGTAGGGACTTCCAGCATGAGAGCGTCTCTCCGATCGCCTCATTTTTCTTATGAGTACGATTTCCAGAGTTTCGGTTACATCAGCCACCATATTTTCGTCTTGTCGTTTACTTACGGAACTTCGGCCATTATCAGCTACCATACTTTCGTCTTGTGAAACTTTATCGGCTTCGGAATTTGGGCCAACTTACGCTACCATACCTTCTTCTTGTAAAGTCGTTTCTGTTGTAGAATTATCGCCATTAGCGTCCACCATACTTTTTCCAGGACTATTCTTTACTTTTTCATTTTGAGAAGAATTTGGATTCAATTTTTGGCACTCTTCTGCAACAATTTCTGTTTCCTTCTCCGAAGTTTTGTCAGGAGGGTCATTTATCATTTTTTTTTTTGTGCCAAACAAATTTTTACTAGTAGTTCTACCCATTTTCTCTTTTCAGACAAGACATATATTTTAATTTCTTTTCACAATAAAAAATATATAATTAAACAAAAGAAGAAAAAAAAGAAGTTTTATATGAAAACAAACAGTTAAACACGCAAAAAATAGGTCAAACAGGAATACGTACAAAAAGACAATGAACGGTAAAAATAAACAATTAACAGCTACAAATTACAGACAACGAGTACGCGAACGCGAAAAAGACAAATTAAAGCAGAAAATAAACAAAAGGAATATTTTTATACAATAATACAACAGAAAATACAGAAAGAAAAGTAACTAACAACTTCACAAAAACAATATGACTGCTACTAGAAAATTCTACTCAACCCGACGAACGATAACACAGAAAATAAATACGAACATTTAAAATTAACAAACGAAAGATTTAAACGATAGAAGAGAAGATTTAAAAATATTAAACAAGGAACGGCAAAGAACAAGTAACACGTAGAAATAAAATGTAAACAAATAAAGTACGACGTAGAATACGACGTACAATTAAAGCGGGAAGGGGAATTACTGAAAATGAAAAATATAATCGATAATAAATCAAAGAAAAACAAATTTAAAGAAACAGAAATGGGTAAAAATAAAATGAGGGGAAAAGAAATAACTAAAATTTTCACAAAAAGTTAGTAATGGAAAACGCAAGATAAAATTCAATGGATCTTAACGTAATAACAGTTGAAAAACAAAGAATAGTCCACAGATAACAGCAGAACACAGGTCGTACGAGGAAACTGAACGTTGAAAAAGTAGCCAAAACAGCTTGATTTTTCACGTAATTCTCAATATCATTCAAATTTTTGTAAAACATATATATTGTAATATAACATTGGGAAAAATGTTGAAACATGTCAAAATCAATATCTTTCGGTTGATAACATATCGATTTCTGATGATTCCAGAGAGCAAATTAAATTTTTAAGCAAGCGCGTTTAACATTTCGAAAGTAGCCAAAACAGCTTGATTTTGCAGGGAAATCTCAATATCATTCAAACATTTGTAAAACATAAAAAAGGTAATATAACATTGTGAAAACTGTAGAAACATGTCAAAATCAACATCTTTCGATGGATGACATATCGATTTTCAATATTTTTTTGGCTTTCTAATGATTCCAGATAGCAATTAAAATTTCTAAGTAAGCCAGTTTAACGTTCAAAAGTAGCCAAAACAGCTTTATATTGCACGTAAGTCACAATATCATTCATACCTTTGTAAAACATAAATATTGTAATATAACATTGTGAAAACTGTTGAAACGTGTCAAAATCAATATCTTTCGATTGATAACATATCGATTTTTAATACTTTTATTGGCTTTCTAATGATTCCATATAGCAATTCGAATTTTTGAGTGAGTTTAACGTTCAAAAAATAGCCAAAACAGCTTGATTTCGCACGTAAATCTCAGTATCATTCAAACGTTTGTAAAACATAAATATTGTAACATAACATTGTAAAAACTGTTGAAACTTGTCAAAATCAATATCTATCGATTGATAACATATCGATTTTCAATAATTTTATTGGCTTTCTAATGATAGCAGATAGCAATTGTAAGTAAGCGAGTTTAACGTTCAAAAAGTTGGCAAAAGAGCTTGATATTACACGTAAGTCTCAATATCAATCAAACCTTTGTAAAAGATAAATGTTGTAATATAACACTGTGAAAACTGTTGAAACATGTCAAAATCAATATCTTTCGATTGATAAAATATCAAATATCAAAAACTAGCCGAAACAGATTGATTTTTCACGTAAGACTCAATTCATTCAAACCATTGTAAAAAAATAAATGTTGTAGTATAACATTGTGAAAACTGTTGAAACATGTCAAAATCAATATCTTTCGATTGATAACATATCTATTTTCAATATTTTATTGGCTTTCTAATGATTCCACCTAGCAATTTAAATTTTCAAGGAAGCTAGTTTAATGTTAAAAAAGAAGTCAAAACAGCTTGATTTTGCACGTAAGTCTAAATTACATTGAAAACTCTCTAAAACATAAATATTGTAATATAAGTTTGTAAAAAATGTTGAAACATGTCAAAATCAATATCAAAAATCAATATGTCATCGATTGATCACATATCGATTTTCAACAATTTTATTGGCTTTCTAATGATTACAGATAGCAATTCAAATTTTAAGGAAGCGAGCTTAACCTTGAAAATGTAGCCCAAACACCTTCATTTTGCTCGTAAGTCTAAATATCATTCAAATCTTTGTAAAACATAAATATATTAAAATAACATTGTGAAAATTGTTGAAAAATCTCAAAATCTATATGTTTCGATTGATAACATATCGACTTTCAATAATTCTGTTGGCTTTCCAATGATTCCACATTGCAATTTAATTTTTAAGAAGTTGTTTAACGTTCAAAAAGTAGCCAAAACAGCATGATGTTTCACGTAAGTCTCAATGTCATTCAAACCTTTGTAAAACATAAATATTGTAATATAACATTTTGAAAACTGTTGGAACATATCGAAATCAATATCTTTCGATTAACAACATATCGATTTTCAACAATTTTACTGGCTTTCTAATGATTCCAGATAGCAATTTAAATTCTAAGGAAGTGAGTTTAACGTTCAAAAAATAGCGAAAACAGGCTGAATTTGCACGTAAGTCTCAATATCATTCAAACATTTGTAAAACATAAATGTTTTAATATAAGATTGTGAAAACTACTGAAACGTGTCAAAATCAATAACTTTCAATTGATAACTATCGATTTTCAATAATTTTATTGGCTTTGTAATGATTCCAGATAGCCATTTAAATTATTGAGGAAGCTTTCTATTGATTCCACATAGCAATTTAATTTTTTAAGTAATCGTGTTTAACTTTCAAAAAGTAGCCAAAACAGCTTGATTTTGCACGTAAGTCTCAATATCATTCATATCTTTGTAAAACATATATATTGTAACATAATATTATGAAAACTGTTGAAACATGTCAAAATCAATATCTTTCGATTGATAACATATCGATTTTTAATAATTTTATTGACTTTCTAATCATTCCAGATAGCAATTTAAATTTTTATGAATTCGAGTGTAACGTTTAAACAATAGCCAAAACTTGATTTTGCACGTAAGTCTCAATATAATTCAAACCTTCGTAAAACATAAATATTGTAATATAACATTGTGAAAACTGTTGAAACATGTCAAATTCAAATACTTTCGATTGATTACATATCGATTTTCAGTAATTTTCTTGGCTTTCTAATGATTGCAGATGGCAATTTAAATTTTTATAGAAGAGAGTTTAACAAAAAGTAGCCAAAACAGGTTGATTTTCCACGCAAATCTCAATATCATTGAAACCTTTGTAAAACATAAATATTGTAATATAACATTGTGAAAACTGTTGCAACATGTCAAAATTAATATCTTTTGGCTGATAACATATCGATTTTCATAACTTTATTGTATTTCTAATGATTCCAGGTAGCAATTTAAATTTATAAGGAAGCGAGTTTAACGTTCAAAAAGTAGCCAAAACAGCTTGATTTTGCACGTAAGTCTCAATATCATTGAAACCTTTGTAAAACATAAATATTGTCGTGTCCACTAAAATATCCACTACAATATTTATAAACCAATCACACTCAAGAAATCACTTACATCTTAATACACACCAATAAAATCACAAATTACAAATTATTATATTTGTTGTATTAGTCATAATTTTTAGGTAGATACCGACCAAATATCGTACGGACGTAGTAGAAGACATACCACGTGACTTCTTAGGGCCAATTTGGAATAAATAAATCATCTAATTCTGGAGACGATATTGTTTCGTAATATGTGTATAAAGACCTACGAAATCCGTTCCCAAAACAATATACACGCGGCTGCCAGCAAACTAGACACACCTCTCGCTGATGACCTTCATGACCTCATGTCAAAAACGACAGCGTTGACAAACTCCAGACCACGGCAACACCGCCAACAGTAAGAAACAATTTGTATTTCTCGTATCCGTTTTTACTATGAATCACACATGTTGACTTTTTCATACAAACACACATATCACAATATTTTATTGTTTCTCACACACGTACACAAAGACAGTTTATATTTTATTTCAGAACTATATCAACCCAAACAAAAGACATTACTTTCCAATCTGTTTGTATTCCTATCGTTATATTAAATCAATGTTTATTTGTTGAAACTACGTCGTCTTTTCTACTGAATTTTATTCCTTCAATGAAAAGGGTTTGATTATTCTAGACGGCCAAATTACGAGCGACCCTGTAACGATATTTTCTTAATGTATTGAATCCCGATACTCCAAATTTTAACATTCAACGAAAAACTGAGTAGAAGGATTCCTACAAATTTTAATTTTTAAGGAAACTAGTTTAACGTTCAAAAAGTAACCAAAACATCTTGATTTTTCATGTAACTCTCAATATCATTCAAACCTTTGTAAAACATACATATTGTAATACAACATTGTGACAACTGTTGATAAATATCAAAATCAATATCTTTCGATTGTTAACATATCGATTTTCAATAATTTTATTGGCTTTCTAATGATTCCAGAAAGCAACTGAAATTTTTAATGAAGCGAATTTAACGTTCAAAAAGTCGCTAAAACAGCTGGATTTTGCTCGCAAGTCTCAATATCATTCATACCTTTGTAAACCATAAATATTGTAATATAAAATAGTGAGAACTGTTGAAACATGTCAAAATCAATATCTTTCGATTGATAACATATCGATATATTCAATAATTTTATTGACTTTCTAATGATTCCAGATAGCAATTGAAATTTTTAAGGCAGCGAGTTTAACGTTCAAAAAGTAGCCAAAACAGCTTGATTTTGCACGTAAGTCTCAATATCATTCAAACCTTTGTAAAATATATATATTTTAATATAACATTGTGAAAACTGTTGAAACATGTCAAACTCAATATCTTTCGATTTATAACATATCGATTTTCAATAATTTTTTTGGCTTTCTAATTATTCCAGCTTGCAATTTATATTTTTATGCAAAGGAGTTCAACGTTCATAAAGTAGCCAAAACAGCTTGCACTTTAATCTCAATATCTTTCAAACTTTTGTAAAACGTAAAAAATTAATATAACATTGTGAAAACTGTTGTAACATGTTAAACTCAATATCTTTCGATTGCTAACATATTAATTTTCAATAATTTTATTGGCTTTCTAATGATTCCAGTTATCAATTTAAATTTTTAATCAAGCGAGTTCAACGTTCAAAATTAGGCAAAACAACTTGCTTTTGCACGTAATTCTCAGTATCTTTCAAATCTTTGCAAAACATAAAAATTTTAATATAACCTTGTGAAATCCGTTGAAACATATTAAAAAATATATTTTTCGATTGATAGCATATCGATTTTCCTTAATTTTATTGGCTTTCTAATGTTTCCTGTTCGTAATTTAAATTTTTAAGTAAGCGAGTTCATCTTTCAAAAAGTAACCAATACAGCTAGTAAATCACAGTATCTTTCAAATCTTTGTAAAATATATAAGTTGTAATATAACCCCGTAAAAACGGTTGAAACATGTTAAAAAAATATATTTCGACTGATAACATAACGATTTTCAATAATTTAATGGGTTTTTAAAGATACCAGTTATCAATTAAATTTTTAAGTAAGCGAGTTCAACTTTCAAAAAGTAGCCAAAACAGTTAGCTTTTGCACGTAAATCTCAGTATCATTCAAACCTTTGTAAAACATAAATATTGTAATATAACATTGTGAAATGTGTTGAAACATGTCAAAATCAATATCTTTCGATTGATAATATATCGATTTTCTAAAATTTTATTGGCTTTCCAGTTAGCAATTTAAATTTTTATTCATGTGAGTTTAACCTTCAAAAAGTAGCCAAAACACCTTGCTTTTGCACGTATCTTTTAAACCACTGTAAAACATAAATATTGTAATATAACATTGTGAAAACTGTTGAAACATTTTAAAATCAGTATCATTCGATAAATAACATATCTATTTTAAATAATTTTATTGGCTTTCTAATGATTCCAGAAAGCAATTTAAATTTTTAAGCAAGCGAATTTAACATTCAAAAAGTAGTCAAAACTTTGCTATTTCACGTAAATCACAATAATTTAAAACATTTGTAAAACATAAAAATTGGAATATAACTTTGTGAAAAATGTTGAAACATGTGAATATCAATATCTTTCGATATCTATTTTCACAAATTTTTTTGTTTTTCTGCTGATTCCAATTAGCAATTTTAATTTTTAAGCAAGCAAGTTTAACGTTCATAAAGTAGCCAAAACAGCTTGATTTTGCACGTAAAACTTCATATTTTTCAAACATTTCTGTAACATAAAAATTGAAATGTAGCTTTGTGAAAACTGTTGAACTATGTTAAAATCTGTATCTTCGTCGATACCATGTAAATTTTCAATAATTTTATTGGATTTCTTATGATTTCCATCAGGAATTTAAAATTTTTTCCAGCGTGTTTGTCGTTCAAAATGTAGCCAATACAGGACGTAAATCTCAATATTTTTCAAATATTTTTAAAACAGAAAACTTTTAATATAACTTTGTGAAAACTTTTGAAATATGTTAGAATCGATTCCTGTCGATCGGTCCCATATTTTTTCCCTAATTTTACTGGCTTTCTAATGATTACAATTTTCAATTTAATTTTTTAGCACTTAAATCTCAATATTTTTAAAACCTTCAGAAAACATAAAATTTGTAATGTAAGTTTGTGAAATGTTAAAATCTATATCTTTCGATCGATACCATATCGATTTTAAATAATTTTATAGGCTTTCTAATGATTCCAATCAGCAATTTCTTTTTTTAAACTAGCGTGTTTAACGTTCGAAATGTAGCCAAAACAGCTTGCTTTTGCACGTAAATCCCAATATTTTTCAAACCGTTGTAAATCATGAAATTTTAATATTATTTTAGGAAACTGTTTCAAACTGTTGAAACTTGTCAAAATCAATATTTTTCTATCGACACCTTATTGATTTTCAATAATTTTATTGGCTTTCTAGTGTTTCCATATAGAAAATTAAATTTTCAAGCGTGTTTATCGTTCATAAATATCCGGAACTGCTTGTATTTGATTGTAACCTGCAATATATTATAAACCAGTATAAAACATAAAATTTCTAATATTACTTTATGAAAACTGTTGAAACCTGTCAAAATCAATGTTCGACGATCGATACCACATCAATTTTCAATAGCTTTATTGGCATTCTAATCTTTGCATGGACAAATTTATTTAACGTTTTAAAAGTAGCAAAACCAGTTTGTTCTTGCGAGTAAATGTCAATATTTTTCAAACCCTTGTAAAACATGAAATTTGAAATATAACTTTGGGAAAACTTTTGAAACTTCTAAGCAAAGACAATTTTTTTTTTTTTTTTTTTTTTTTTTTTTGAAGAACGACTTAGACTTACACCACCAAAGCAAGTTTTAACGAATATCGCCTGAAGATACGAAAAAGCAGTTTATTGAAAAACAACAAGATATCAAGACTCGCTTAAGAAACACAAAAGTGTCACGAGTGTCAGAAGCGGACTGGGAGAAGGACGCACTCCTGTATTCAGCATACAGACATAAAGATACTTGTTATTTTTTCAACACATCTAAACCTTTTGAGTTTATTTCATTATTTTTCCTTTACATACACTTGTGCGGTGTTTCTTTGACCCGGATTCTGCTTGCACTACGGCCCGACACCTGATTGATTTCGTCTACCTAGATCAAATCACAACGTGCGTAGGTTAGACTAGAGATCAAGGCAGTTACTTCGGTAACCAGACGTAGGAGGCGAGCTGGGAACGACAAAGCTGATATCGAATCTAACCAGACATCGACCGCGACCAAGACAACCAGAGGGGTTAGTGTCACAAATGGTTTCGTGGCAAACCAAGTTTTTACCCAAACCAGCAACCGGCAACCAGCCCAAGGTTAGAGTTGGTTTCACTTCCAAATAGCAATTTTCATTTTCCAGCAAGCGTTTTTACGCTTAAAAAAGCTTGTTTTTGCAGTAAATCTCAATATTTTTCAAACCTGTTTAAAACATAAAATTTCTCATATTACTTTGTAAAAACAGTTGAAACTTGTCAAAATCAATTTTTGACGATCGATACCATATCGATTTTCACTAACTTTATTGCCTTTCTAATGTTTCCAAACATCACTTTAAAATTTCAAGCAAACTGTTTTGGCTACTTTTTGTAGGTTAAACAACCTACAAAAAGTAGCCAAAACAGCTTGCTTTTGCAAATAAATGTCGATATTTTTTAAACCTTTGTAAAACAGAATTTTTAATATCACTTTGGGAAAACTGTTGAAACTTTTCAAAATCAATATTTTCGATCGATACCATATTGTTCTTCAATAATTTTATTTTGCAAATAGCAATTAAAATTTTGAAACAAAGGTGTTTAACGTTTAAAAATAGACAAAACAGCTTGTTTTTGCGAGTAAATCTCAATATTTTTCAAACCTGTTTAAAACGTAAAATTTCTAATATTACTTTGTGAAAACTGTTGAAATTTGCCAAAATCAATACTTTTCGATCGATACCATATCGCTTTTCAATAATTTTTTTGCTTTTTAAGATTTCCATTAGAAATTTAACTTTTCAATCAAACGTATTTAACGTTTGAAAAGTAGCCGAACAAGGTTGTTTTTGTGTCTAACTTTCAAAAAGTAGCCGAAACTGCTTACTTTTGCAAGTAAATCTCGATCCTAATTTCGATTACTTTTACAACGTTAATCACGTTTGTTTGAAAATATAAAATGGTATTTGAAAACATTAGATAACCAATAAAATTATTGAAAATTGATTCGGTATTGATCGAAAAATATTGATTTTAAAAAGTTTCCATATTTTGCACAAAGTTATATTAAAGATTTTGGATTTAGCAATGTTTTGAAAAACATTGTAAATTACTTTGAAAAACTAGTTGTTTTGCGTATTTCGATTACTTTGTCAATGTTTATTTCAAAACATAATTTGGTATTTGAAAACTTTAGAAAATCAATAAAATTGTTGAAAATCGATTAGTTAACTATTTAGAAATATTGATTTTTCAAGTTTCCATAGTTTACACAAAGTTATGTTAAAAATTTGGGATTCTAGAATGTTTGACAAATATTGAAAATTACGTTGAAAGTCTAGTTGATCTGAACAAATTCGATTATTTTTCAACGGTTTTTTGAAAATATAATTTGCTATTTGAAAAAGTTAGAAATCAAATAAAATTATTGAAAATCGATATTTTATATTTCATTTGAAATTTTGAAAGATTGAAATATATATATTTTGCATGTATCAATTTTCAAAATGAAATTAGGCGGAATTATAGCTGATTTTTGTATTTTTCAATAGAAAATTTTGTAATCAAATGAAATTATATCTAATTTTAATATATTTCAATTAAAGACATTGAAAGCAAATGGAATTATAACTGATTTTGTTACTTATCAATTGAAAATTTTGAAATAAAGTGGAATTATAGCTCATTTTGTTATTTTTCAATCGAAAATATTGAAATCAAATAGAATTATAGATGATTTTGGTATTTTTCTATTGAAGATATTGGAAGCAAATGAAATTGTAGATGAAGTGAAAAATAACAAAATCAACTATAATTCTATTTAATTTCAACATTTGCAATGGAAAAATAATCAAATTCACAAGTTTGTAAATTCCAACATTTTTAATATAATTTTATGTAAACTACTGAACTTGTTAAAATCAATAATTTTATTGGTTTCTGATGGTTTCAAATATAAAATTATATTTTCAAAAAAAGTGATTAACTTTGTAAAAGGAATCGAAATTGTACAAAACAACTACTTTTTCAACGCAATTTTCAATGCTTTTCGAAACATTGTAAAATGCAAAATTTTTAATAACTTTATGTAATTATTGAAACTTGTTAAAATCAATATTTTTCAATCGATACCTAATCGATTTTCAATAATTTTATTGGTTTTATTTTCAAATACCAAATTATATTTTCAAACAACCGTGATTAACGTTGAAAATGTACTCGAAATTGACCAAAATCACTAGGTTTTCAACCTAATTTTTAAATGTTGTTCAAAACATTGCAAAATCCAAATTTTTTAATATAACTCTGTGTAAACTATTGAAAATTGTTAGATATTTTGATCAATACGTAATTGATTTTCAATAATTTTATTGGTTTTGTACTGTTTTCAAATACCAAATTATATTTTTCAACCGTTGAAAAAGTAGTCGGAATTGGCCAAAACAACTAGTTTTTGAATGTAATTTTCAATGGTTTTCATAATTTTAAAATCCAAATTTTTTAATATTTTTCTGTAAACTATTGAAATTTGTTAAAATCAATAGTTTTCGAACGATACGTAATCGCTTCTCAATAGTTTTATTGGTTTACTAATCTTTTCAAATACCAAATTATATTTTCAAACAAACGTGATTAACGTCGAAAAATTAATCGAAATTTTCAAAACTTTTAGTATAACTTTGGGTCAAGTACTTGTTAAAATCAATATTTTTTTTCGATTGATACCTAATCGACTTTCAATATTTTTTTTCTATTGTCATCAAATATCAAATTATATATTTTCAAACAGTCGTTGAAAAATCGTGGACAAAACGTATTTTTTGACAAAACGTTTTTGAATGTATTTTTTCAGTGTTTTCCAAAAGTTTGTGTAAACTATGGAAACTTGTTAAAATCAATAGTTTTCGACCGATACCTAATCGATTTTCAATAATTTTTTGGTTTTCTAAGGTTTTCAAATACCAAATAATATTTTCAAAGAACAGTGATTAACGTTCAAAATCTACTCGAAATTGGCGAGAACACTTATTTTTTCAACCTATATTTTAATGTTTTTCATACTTTGTAGAACCAAACCTTTGTTTTCAAATACCAAATTATATTTTCACCATCGCAAGTTCGTTTGTACTGTTTTCTATGTCACCTTTTGTCCAAGAAAGAATCTCCTTTTTCTATATCAGGGTTCAATGACTGGAAACACAGCAATGCTACATGAATATGAAAATAGGGAAAAATATCGAAATTGCGTGTCTGCATATTTGATAAGGCATAAAGAAACTGTAAGTGTTGATTTTTTATTCCTTGAGCATCATTGAGCTGCTCAGTGAATTTTATCATTTCTTGGAAGAATATCTCAAAATGTATGGAAATCCTGGAAAAGGAATCTGTCCTATTTTGCATATATTTTTGAGGAATTTAATGAATTAATGAGACAACAGGTTCTTTGTACTATTCTTGAAACTGTCAAAGCATTATTCAATAAGTGTAGACTCCACTCCAGACATCTTACACACAAATCAACTGAAATTTGCTACACGATACATTAAAGGCTGTGAGCATGTGGAAGCTTTCTTGATGTTCATCCACAGCTTTTCTCAGAGCAAAGGATCTAACAGACACTCTTGTGGATTTTTTTTTAAGTAGAACAAAATTTTACTATCAAACTACCATGGTCAGTCATACCTCAAATATGTCTGGACGATATACTGGATTGCATGCACAGATTCATCAATTCACTGTGACACTGGCAAACGTAAAGTAAGGGTTAAAACTAAAATATAGCTTGGAACAAGAAGAAAAGATTGGAACGTTAGACAAGTTAGGGACAAAGAAACGAGATTTATTTTAATTTCAAAAGTCTATTTTGGGGAAAACTGGAAGAAAAGTAATTTTGTTGGCAAGATATTACCACGGAGGCTGGGCTGACAGCTGATTGATGACCCTGCCTAAAAATACTAGTTATGAAAACAGTAATCGAGAGATAAAAATTAGTAATTTTGGGGAAAAGGCAGAATTAAAAAAACTGATTTATTTTTGCCTATCAAAAAGTAGAAATTGTGAACAAGCCGAGGATGTAGAATTTCTTTATGTAATGACCCAACCCAGGGTGCTTGGAGGTTCTTTCTAGCAGCAAGTCACGTGGGATTTGGCAGGATGGGGATATGACTGACCGGAGGAAGTAGCTCGTAAATTTCCAGGCTGGGAAATTTTACTGACGGGAAAATAATGACCAGAAACTAAGCCACGCCATGCAATTTGAGAACCAGTTTGGTCAACGTGACATGCGTAGGTGCAATAAGAAGGACGGAGGAATTGCCTACGCGCATTCGGAGGTGTTGGTTCGAGGCACAAATAAGAGAACGACGGAGTTATCGGGGTAGATCGATATCCTGTGTCCGCTACCCATAGGGAAAGGGATCACTCCAAATTTGGAGATATAATTAATTTTCCAAAGTCAGACAACAAAGGGGTTCGTGTTTGAAGAAGGGGAAAACATCAGGTCCCCTAACCACGTCAAACCCCATGCCAGTTTTTGGGTGAAAGTTAATATAAGGAGAACACTGAAAAGACCAAGCAGTTGTTCCAGCGTTCCAGACGAAAGGCGACCACTTTGCCGAATCCCACGTGACTTGCTGCCAGAGAGAACCTCCGATTTAAGCCAAATTGAGCAAAGTGTCACGATAGAATTCAAAGTGGGATGTGTTAATATTTCTACACTAAGAACTGTCCTAGGTATGACGATAAACTACATCCGCGTCCAAGGTAAGAGGATAAACTACGTCCAACAGAAAGGGCTCTGATCACCTCTTAATTGCTCGTGTTCCCAGGTCCACCCTGACCCGGGTGGTAGCACCTGTTAGGGTCACAGCTATGGGAAAATAGTTAACCCCGAAACTGAAGTAAAATTCATTTTGAAAGTGTAAAAATAGGTTTTAATACCAGAAATACTTTGTAAAAATCTATTACCAGAAATAAATTTTTGAAGAAAAAAACTATTACCAGCAGCAATACGTTTTTGAAAAAAAACTATTACCAGCAATACGTTTGTTGCAGAATTTATGCTAAGTAAGATATGTCAGAAGGTGAAATTGTGTGAAGTTCTAAAATGTGCGTGTACATTATGCATTTATCCACAACAAATAAATTAAACGAACATATGAAGACAATACAATTTGGAGTAATCAAGGAAAAAACAACGTAGTTATAGATTTCAACAATAACATGAATTTATATATATATATATATATATATATATATATATATATATATATTTGACATACACAAATTGATGATAGGTTGCTTGTTAAATGTGGCAAGTGAGATAAGATTGCAGAGAGTGTTCATGCAGAGATGTGGTGAATGAATGTTGATGGTTTAAGTTTGTGAAATTAAAATGTTTGATTTCTGAAAGGTAAAATGTCAATTGTATGAGTTCAAAGAATAGTGTGTATGTGTTTGACAATTGTAAGTGTTGATTCAAATTATGAAGAGTTGTGTGCCTTTGCTAAAATTGATTAAATGTACAATTACTATTTCGTACTGATAATTTCACTTTTTTAGTAAATTGTAAGTTAAGTTTCTTCACGCGGCAATATTAGAGCGAGTTTTGTTAATGAGAGGCTGGTAGTGTTATTGAGTCAGTGTGTTGGCACGAGTGGTGTCTGCTGGCATCTCTCGAAACTCGGTGTCTGACTGACTTGAATTAAGTAGAGCGATTCTTTTTTTATAGATTTTTGGGTTTTCAAATAGGCTCCATACAGCTGCGCGGGAAAAAAGGATTTTACTTAATATGCACATTATGCCTATTTTCCAAATGTAGAATATGTACATTTTGGATATTTCATTTATTTATGTAATTACATTTGACTTTCAATTAAAAAATAATTATGTTTCGGTTATTTTACATATTAATTTCCGATTATGCATATTTTCAATTTTGATGATAAATACATTTTCTTTATCTTACTTATTTTTGCCTATTCCCAATTTAAAAGTATATTCATTTTGGATATTTTACTTATTTATGTCTGTTATACCTCTTTTCAATTGAAAAATATCTACATTTTCTTAACCCTACATATATATGCTCGTTATGCCTATTTTTAAATGAAAAATATCATGTCAGTTTTGGGTAATTTATTTATTTATCCCCATTATACCTGTTTTCAATTATAAAATATGTACAATTTGATTACTTGCCAATTGTGACTATTTTCAATTGTAATAGATTTTGGTTATTTTACATATTGATGACTAATTTCAATTGTTATTTTTATATTTTACATTGTGGTTATTTTCAATTGAACAATATTAATATTTTACTTATTTTTGCCTATTTTTTATTGCAAAATATGTACATTTTCGTTATTTTACTTATTGGTACCCTCTATGCCTATTTTCAATTAAAATATAGGTACATATTTGATTTTTACTTATTTTCAATTGTAAAATATGCACATTATTGTCATTTTAAATATGTCTGCCCTTTCTGTAAGCTTTCAATTGAAAAATAAGTACATTTTGGTTATTTTACATTTTTATACTCATTAAACTGATTTCTCTTTTGGCATCTGTACATTTTGGTTGTACTTGTACCAATTATGCCTTTTTCAATGAAAAAATAATTACATTTTTCTTATTTTACTTATATATGTAGTTTTTCATTTGAAAATTATGTACATTTTTTATTTTACTTATTTTTCAGTTAAAAAGATATGTATATTTTTTGTTATTTTACTTATTTTTCCCTATTTCCAATTAAACATTATGTACATTTGGTTTATTTTAATTATTTATGCACATTATGACTATTATCAATTGAATAATATGTACATTTTGATTATTTTACTTATTAATTAAATTCTTAATTTCAATTGAAAATATGTACATGTTTTTATTTTTCATATTTGCGCATATTTTCAATTATATTAAGTACATTTTGTATATTTTACAGATTTTTCCTATTCCCAATTTTAAATATTGTATATTTACGTTATGTTGTTTTTCATTCCCTTTATGCCTATTTTCAATTGAAAAAATGTCCATTTTGTTAATCCTATTTAGATATGCCAATTATGTCTATTTTTTATATGAAAATTATGTACATTTTGGGTATTTTATTTATTAATTCCCATTATACCCATTTGTTCATGTCTATTTTCAAATGTAAGAATGTTGTTTTTTAGTTATTTTTCCTATTTATGACTACTATTCATATTTTTATTTGAAAAGCTTTTTAAATTATTGACATTTTAAATATAAAATTTATGCATTTCATTATTTTACAAATTTACTAATATTTTCTATTGAAAAATATGTAAATTTTACTTCTTTTAAATATTGATGCCATTTATGCCTAATTTTAATTGAAAAGTAGATATATTTATTTATTTTACTTATGCACATCGTGTCTATTTTCATTTCTAAAGTATATAAATTTTGTGTATTGTAACTATTTACGCCTATTTTCAATTGCAAAATACATACATTCTGTTTATTTTACTTATGGACTTTCTGCCTACTTTCAATTGAAAATAAATATATTTTGCTCATTTTACGCATTTATGGCCATTATGTCCGTTTCCAATTGAAAAATATGTACATTCCGGTTAATTTTGTTTATGACTAATTTCAATGGATATATATATATATATATATATATATATATATATATATATATATATATATATATATATATATATATATATGTTGTTTTGCTTATTTATGACGATTATGCATCTTATTAATTGAAAAGTAGGTACAATTTGGTTATTTTACTTATTTATGGTGCTTATACAAATTTCCAATTCTAAATGTATACATACTTGTTATTTTACTTATGACTAATTTCACTTTTTATTTTACTTATTTATGTCTTTTATTTTTATGTCCAGTTCGAAATTATGAATATTTTAGTTATTTTATTCATTTATGACTAATTTTAATTTTAGTTATATATGCATAAAGATGCTAAATTTGAATTGAAAAATAGGTCTATCTTGGTTATTTTACTCATTTTAACCATCATCTTTATTTTCATTTGAGAAATATGTACAATTTTTTGTTTATGCATATTATGGTTATTATCAGTTGAACAATATGTAGTACATTTTTTTTCATTTTATTTATTTTTACCTCCATTGAATTGAAACATATACATTTTGGTTATTTTATTTTATTTATCGCCATTATGCCTATTTTCAATTAGGAATATGTACATCTTATTTTACTTATTTATGCGACATTTCAATTGATGTAGATTGATCTTATTTTACATATTTATGGCCGTTATGCCTATTTCTAATTGAAAAATAAGTATCTTCTGATTACTGATTTATGACTAATTTATATTGAACAATATGTACATTTCGATTATTTTACTTATTTATGCCCGTTATACTTCAGTTGAATAATATCTACATTGTTGTTATTTTACTTATCTTTGATTAATTTCATTGGGATAATGTGTAGGTTTGGATTATTTTCAATTGAGTCCGATTTTCAATTGTAATTTTGTACCTATTGGTTATTTAAATTATATCTATTTCAATTACATACGTTTTTTATTCTGATTATTCAATAAAAATCAATTTTGTTGTGCTAATATTGCGTTTTCTAAATTTTTTGAAACTGTATAATTTACTTTCATAAATATTACAAAATGTCTTATGAAATGAATTTTCGGACGTGCGAATTTTAATTTCCTGAAAATGCATAAGACGTTCATAAACATTACAAAATTTGTTAAAAACATTAATTCTTGATAAATAATTTTTGTGGTGCTAAAATATTATTAATCTAATCTTTTCAATCCCTGAAAATGTATTATACTTTACGTCCATAAATACTACTTATATTATACTTTACGTCATAAACCTACCTTTGTCAGAAAAACATTTTTGAGATGCCAAAATAGTCTTTTCTAACTTTTACCAATCTCTGAAAATGTACAATTCTTAACGTTCATACATATAAAATGTATTTTATAGCATTTTCATCAAAATATAATTTTTGTGGTGCCCCTAAAGTTGTCTTTCTCTGACATTTAGCAATCCCTGAAAATATATGATACGTTAAAAATGTTTTCGAAACCTAGCTTTAACATACAAAAGTCATTTTTGAGATTTTGAAATAATTTTTTCCTTAACCTTTTCCAATACCAGAAATGCATGAAACATTACGTTCATAAATATTACCAAGTAAGTTATAAACCTAAATTTTTCATAAAAAATCAATTTTGATGGTGCTAAAACAACTTTTCTAACCTTTGCCAGTCCCTGAAAATGTATAGAAATTTTACAAAATGTTATAAACATAAATTTCCGTAAAATGTAATTTTGAGGTGCTTATATAGTCTTCCTTTAAACTTTTCCAATCCTCATAAAAATTAGAAAATCTCTTATAAATTAACTTTTTCAGAAATAAAAAATTTTAGGTTTTAAAATCGAATTTAACCTTTCCCTGTCCCTGAAAATGTATCATAATTTACATTCATCAATGTTGCAAAATGTGATATAAACCTAACGTTGAATAAAAAACATTTTTGAGGAGAATTTTACCAATGTTAGAATATATATAATATACATGAATATTACAATAAACCTAACTTTTTCATAAATGATCATATTTGACGCGCTAAAATTGTCTTTTTCTTACATTTTTCAATATCTGAATATGTATATTTCTTTACGTTCAAAAATATTGCAAAAACGGTACAGAGTGTTGTTTGAAAATTTATTTTGGTGTTTGCAAACAATAGAAAATCAATAAAATTATTAAAAATCGATATGGAAAATATTGATTTCAACAAGTTTCAACAGGTTACACAAAGTTATATTAAAATTTTAGGTTTTACAACATTTGAAAAACATTGAAATTTACGTGGAAAAACAAGCTGTTATGGCTACAATCTGAAGGTTAAACAAGGGTGTTTGAAAATTTATTTTGGTATTTGAAAACATTAGAAAACCAATAAAATTATTGAAAATCGATATGGTATCGATCGAAAAATATTAATTTTAACAAGTTTCAGCAGTTTACACAAAATTATATTAATTTTTTTTCATTTTAATCACATTTGAAAAACAGTGAAATTTACCTGAAAAATCTTGCTGTTTTGGCTACTTTTGGAACGTTAAACACGGTTGCTGAAAATGTAATTTGGTATTTGAAAACATAAAAATAACCAATAAAATTATAAATCGAAAAATGTGGATTTTAAGATGTTTCAATAGTGTGCATAGTGTGTTATATTAAATATTTCGGTCTTTTGAAAAACTTGAAATTTACGTCGAAAAACTAACTATTTTGATAATTTTTCAACGCTAAACGCGGTTGATTGAAAAATTAATTTGACATCTGAAAACATTAGGAAAGCAACAAAAAATATTGAAAATCGATATGATGACGAGCAAAAAATGTTGATTTTAACAACTTTCAACATTTTACACAAAGTATTATTGAAAATATTGGGTTTTACTAAATTTTGAAAACCTTGAAATTTACGTCTAAAAACAAGCATATTTGGCTACTGTTTGAAAGTTAAATACTGTTGATTAATAATTTAATTCGATATTTGAAAACTTTAGAAATCCCAGGAAATTATTGAAAATCGATATGGTATCGATCAAAAAATATTGATTTTAACACGTTTCAATAATTTACACAAAGTTATATAAAATATTTTGGATTTACAAACTTTTGAAAATCATTGACATTTACGTGCAAAGACTAACTGATTTGGCCTCTTGAAATTTAAACACTTTTTTGAAAATGTAATTTGGCATTTGAAAACAGAAAACCAACAAAATTATTGAAAATCGATATGGTATCGATCGAAAAATCTTGATTTTAAGAAGTTTCAACAGTTTACAATAAACTATATTGAAAATTTTATATTTACAAAATTTGAAAAACATTGAAATTTACGTGAAATTTATTAAATAATTTCGCTACTTTTTGAACGTTAAACACGGTTGTTTGAAAAGTTAATTTGTCCTTTGAAAACATTAGAAAACCAATAAAATCATTGAAAATCGATATGGTATCGATCGAAAAATATTGATTTGTACACGTTTCAACGGTTTACATAAAGTGATATTAAATATTTTTTTGTTTTACATCCTGAAAAACACTGAAATTTACGTGGAAAAACTAGATGAAATCTACTGAATCTGAAAGGCTACTTTTTGAACGTTAAACTCGTTTGTTTGAAAATTTGATTAGCTATTTGAAAATATTAGAAAACCAATAAAGTTTTGAAAATGCATATGGCATCGATCGTAAAATATTGATTTTAACAGGTTTCAACAGTGTAGATAAATTTACTAAATCTTTAATAACATTGAAATTTACAAGCTGATTTGAAGGTTAAACGTTTGTTTGTAAATTTAATTTGATATTTGAAAACATTACAAAACCAATGAAATTATTGAAAATCGTATGTTATTAATCGAAAAAATATTGATTTTAACATGTTTCAAAGGTGTATTCAAAATTTTGGTTTTTACAAACTTTTGAAAAACATTGAAATTTACATTTAAAAAAAAAAGCTGTTTTGGCTCCTTTTTCAACGTTAAGCACGATTCTTTGAAAATTTAATTTTGTATTTGAAAACATAGGAAAAGTAGTAAAATGATGGAAAATCGATTAGGTAACAATCGGAAATTATTGATTTTAACATGTTTCAACCGTTTACAGAAACGCATATTAAAAATTTTGCATTTGGTATTTTAAGAATTTTACAAATTAATACAATTATTGAAAATCCATTAGGTATCGATCAAAACATATTTATTTTAACAACTTTCAATAGTTTACACGAAGTTATGTTAAAAATGTCCAATATTTTACACAAAGTTTTTTAAAAAGTTTCAGTTGTTTACAAAAACATTTTAAAAGTTTCAATAGTTCACACAAATTTATATTAAAAAGTTTCACCACTGAAATTATAATAAAGGAGGATATGCTGCAAAATAAAAAACACCAAGTTAAAAAAGGGCGTTTTCGAATAACCATGATACTGTAAAGACTTTGAAATGTAAATGTTATAGAAAGTTAATTTAGAACACGAAATACAATCTTTTTGTAAGTGTACAAAGGATATCAGATTACTAATAGAAAATTAATCCTTTTAAGCACGGCTGTACAATAAAGAACCGCACCATCTTTATGTGTGATTTTCACATGATCACATGTCATTTCTTGTTTATATTTTAATTTTCCCACAATTTTTACCATTCCCATTTTCAAAATTGTGCTGCATGACAATAAATTTTCCGAGTGTTTACCATTTATAACAGGAATTACGAGTAACACTTGTAACAATATTGGGTCATAACATCCTCTGCCGTTAAAAGAATTGCACCTGGGCTTTGGAATATCCGTTTAGCCATTAACAATTTTGGTTGATTTTTTTTTAAATTCTCTACATATCGGTAGCATGAGGTATCATGAGTTATTTTTTTTCCTGACTTGTGTTAGTACTTCCCAAAAATCGTATTCCTTTTTGTATAAATTTCTTTTATTGCATGTAGTTTTGTTCGGCAATAAACTACAAAACGATTTGGTATTTTTACATTTATTATATTTTTCCTCTCGACAGAAACAATCCTGTAGTATGTGTTCTATTACACCTTGATGAAAAAGGGAATACTATCCTTTTCTGTTGTTGATAATTTTTATTTCTCCAGTCGCTTTGAGGAATCTTTCTTTTTTTTTAAATTTCTTCTTTACTGCTTCGACGTTGATAGCCTGTCTACCTGTCCTTTTTTCTAACTTGTTTAAATGTTTTTGGCTGTCTCTAACGCTCTCTCCAAAGTGAGACTTAGCGTTAGTTGAAGCTTTTCTGAGAGTTCTTTAGGCCAATTACACATTTGTGCCGTCTTTCTTTCTCTTTATTTGCAAATACACATTACTTTTGGATTGAAATACGCGTCGAATTTTGCTATTATTGGTTCAAAATTTTTCTCCTCATCTTTCTCTTTGAATGAGAAAGAACTATACATTTTCTCTGATTCACTTGTCATAACGTATAATAAAGTATCTAACTTGCCTTTCATTTGAGTTCTCATTCAATTTGGACGCGACTCAGTATCTTAAAAACCGCTGTATCCGTATCCGCCATGCTCTTGCTTCTGTGAAATCGAAATTTTCTGGTGTCTCCATATTTTTTTTCGAATTACTTTACTTTATTTTTATAATATTTCTGTCACTTTTGATTCCAGTTCTAACACCGTGTTTCGTTTGTGGGCTAAGACAAAAATTGTTGATAAGCAGTAATGCACCAAAGCCATGATGGGAAGCATCTCACAAAATGACACGACAGGAAAACGTTTTATTCGCTCAACTAAATTTTAATAATTCCTCTATAAAAAGGACGGAATTATACATGTAAAGGGGAAGCGACTCTTGCTTCCTAAACATTTTTCACTACTTTGTGTAAACACTATTTTTTACTAACGACATCAGTGTGTGTGATATATAAACATGCAGAAAACCCTCGAACAATAAACATTCAATTTTAATTACTTTTCACTTGTTTTTGTTAAAGTTGACATGCTGCTGTTAAAAGAGGGTTATTAATTGACAAACTCGAACGGAGGAAAACAGCACACCTGTGTACAGAAATGAGTTAAAATCATTTATAAGCGAACCTACGGTACAGGGGAGATAAGAAAGAGAAGTTAATAGTCAGAGTTATTGGACTTTGTTAAATTTTATCAGCAACTCCACACAATATTTCATAGTGGTATTTCATTTACACACATCATATATATATATATATATATATATATATATATATATATATATATATATATATATATATATATATATATATATATATATATATATGGTTGGATAGATGTGAGCTTGTGACCCTGGGTTTCACGCTTTAGCGATCGTCAGACAACTGATTCATTTTTAAAAAAATTTGGTTTTATGTAGATTGCATGTATTGATGTTATTGTGGAAGTGCTTTCTAATAGGATTTTGCCGACGCGTTTCGTCTTCCGACTTTTTCAAGGCAAAAATGAAATGGGAAAGTTTTTGTTGTTATAGTTACATTAAAAAATCCAAATTTAAAAAGATAGACGCTTAAGCCTTTTTTTTTTTTCTGGTAAATGTAAATTACCTTTATAGTAAGGAATTTTTTTTTCCCATGTCGACAATATAGTTAAATTCCCAGATCAATTCTGTGGACAAGACAGATTGGTATAAAATGATAATTGGAAAAAATTTTTGCCTTGAAAGAGTCGGAAGACAAAACGCGTCGGCAAAATCTAAGATTTTTTTCCAATTGTCATTTTATACCATATATAGGTATGTGTATATAAGAGAGCTTTGTATGCCAAATGTTAGCCAATAACATGTATGTAAAAATAATCAATACAAATGAAATATGCCTCTTTTACAATGTTGCATAAGGTCCTCAGAGAAGGTAAACAACATTTTTTCTAAAGAGTTACCTAAATTAAGATTTGGTGATCCAGTAAGACGGATGATCAGAATAATTGGACAGATAGTGGAATTGTTAATTCATCAGACGAAAATAACAGTACATATAAAATTGAAACCCGGATAAGACAAATTCAAAGAAATAGAAAACACCTAAAATACAATAACAGTAAAAAGATAGAAGTATCAAAGAAAGGAAAACAGGTATAAAAAGGACAACAATAGAACAACAACTTTAGGTGGGAAAATCGATAAAATTAGATATTTGAAGAACTGTGGGAAAAAAAAGTTAATGAAAAAAGATTTTAAGATAATATTGCCAGTAAGGCAGGTAATTTGAAAAATGAATGAAAAAATGTAAGGTATTTTAATATCATTATAAAAAGAAATATTGTTAGAAAGCAAGAGTTGTTTTCCACTTGCATGTATATTTTTCGAAGATTGTTTTAAAATCACGTTTATATTTCTTTATATGTTTTCCTGTTTTTTGTTTTTTTTACATATGGCAAACAAAAAGAATTTTTGTGTAATCCCATCATGTAAAATATTACATTTTTTTTATTGTTTTAATGTTTTGTAATAAAGGTTTGATCTTTTAAATTTCACCTGAGAGACTTGCCTGTAACATTCGGGAAAGGAGAGTAGAGTATGGCGGACCTCACTACATTAATTTAACTTAGATTAGGAAACCAAACTGCGGTGAAGAAAGATAAGCCAAAGACATCATTACACATAAAATATGTATTTAACAAGATGTACAAAAAAGGATGTGAAAGAAAGCATGCATTAAGTAAAACAAGAGTTGTCTCTCTTTAACTATTATTTGTATTCCAAAGTTCACTGAAAGAAAGAAAGTTTGTGATAGTTTCTGGTAATAAATGTTTTCAACAGTTTTGCTGTGTAAGGAAAAGATTATGTGAGTGTAAGGAATATTGAGTGGTAGTGTGAGTGAGAAGAGTGGCGCATCGTTTCAACTGTCGTGAATTCGTTTGGCAGCTGAAATCTCACTATAATATTTCTTGTTTATGTGATCATCAGCTTCGAATCGCAGCGCGGGAAGAATTGTTCTTCAGGTGCAGACAATCTGATTGGTTGGCATTGACAAATCAGCAAGCGAGTTTTGGTTGGGGAGACTCAAGAAAGCTTCTGGGATCCGTTTCTCCCAGAAGTTCACAAAATCGACTATGTGAAAATAGAGCGATTGCTGCGATTTGTAAATTGCCTATTACGAAGTAGTGTTGATTTATAAATTTTATTATCCAATAAAATGCTTGTCGTTGTATGATTTGTATTTGTGTAAGTATGTATGCATGTGTGTGATAAGAGGTTCTCTCTTCTTCCATTCCTCCCCAGGAAAAATAAAATCGTTTTACACTCAGGAATATCAAGGTGTAACTGAAGTGTTTTCAACATGTTTGCAAGCACACACGCAGTTATGTTTAGGAAAAAATAGTATTTGCAAACGTACAAAAACAAGAGAAAACCGGTTTATATATAATATTTTTTGATCGGAAAGTAGACCTTTCAGTATTTTTGTGAAAAACACACATGAAGTTAGACTGTAAAATTTTTATGCAAATAAAGAAATTACTAAAAAAAGAAAAGATCTTGAAATTAGCATTTTTTTTTCAAAAATGTATACGTAGCAAAAATTCTCTGAGAAACTTATTTAAGAAGGATAACATTTTCAACGCTTTATAATTTTATATTTTTAATGATATACAGTATTTGTCGGCCTATTGGATTTCTCTAAAAACATATCCAGAAAATTGCCCTTCGTCCACTAAAGCAGTATTATGAAGACCACGAAAAAAGTGGCTTTCATCAGGAATCAGTGCACGCATTGTAACTAGGACAACTGGAAGTCTACAAATATGATATCAATAAAAAATATCCCTGAAAAATTGAACCTGGGAAAAGAAATTTATGGTATTGCAGAAATACTAAATTTTCTAGAAATATGGTGACCCCGACGTGATCTGACTAGGCTGGACAATATGGCGACACAATACAAACGAGGTATATTTAACCTTTAACGACCATCTTTGGCACTCCGCCACACTGTAGACTCTTACCTGTTCTCTCTAATTGAATACGACCAATTATCTAGGAAGGGGGCCCTATCGCGACCGCCTTTGGCCGCTCCCTAAACCGGAAGAGAAGAGGTCATTTCGACCATGACCTTTTCGTTGTGCTCCGCTACAAATATTTTCATTGATTATTTGATATATTTTGACTATTTGGTATTTTCTTTTTGTGTGTTTTTGCTGATATTGCTTTTCTGCATGTATTGTTACGGGCTTCGAATACCAACAAGTACTATATTTCTGGTGTTTTGCCTAATTCAATATGAACCAGTTTTTATTGATACCAGTAGATTTCTTTGTAAGTATTATGTGCAGATGTTGTTCCCTGAAAAAAATAACCAAAACAATTTTCAATAAATGCAGGATAAAAGGTACTAAAATTCTTCTTTTCCCCAAAATGTCCGTACTTCTATTTAAAAAGAAAATTTTTTTTTCCCCAAAATAGCTTACTTCTATTAAAAAGAGTACCAATAGTATAATTTGTGCTGATGTTGTAAGTGTTTCTACATGGTTAGTGAGATGTAAAGTTATGATTTTGAATATTTTGTTTGTGATATGAAAATTTTTTTCTTTAAATATTCCATGCGTCCAATACGTGGGTGCGTCCGGCAAATACGGTACTTGTTTTACAAATATTGAAAGAAAAATCGTACTAGTGGGGAGGTTGGTCCATAGTGAGTGGTCCCACTTAAAAATTGATATGGTATCGATCAAAAAATATTGATTTTAACAAGTTTGTTTTACAAAGGTTTGAAAAATATTGAGATTTACATGCAAAAGCAAGCTGTTTTGGATACTTTTTCAACGTTCAACACGCTTGCATGAAAATTTAAATAATTATTTGGAAACAGTAGACAGCCAATAAAATTATTGAAAATCGACATGGTATCGATCAGAAAATACAGATTTTAAATTTTATGTTTTCCAAAGATTTGAAAAGTATTAAGATTTACATGCAAAAGCAAGCTGTTTTGGCTACTTTTTCAACGCTTGCATGAAAATTTAAAGAATTATTTGGAAACATTAGAAAGCCAATAAAAGTAATGAAAATCGATATGGTATCGATCAGAAAATACAGATTTTAACAAGTTTCAACAGTTATCACTAAGTTATATTACAAATTTTATATTTTCCAAATGTATGAAAAATATTGAGATTTACAGGCAAAAGCAACCTGTTTTGGCTACTTTTTCAACGTTATACACGTTTGCATGAAAATTTAAATAATTATTTGGAAACATTAGAAAGCTAATAAAATTATTGAAAGTCGATATGGTATCGATCAGAAAATATTGATTTTAACAAGTTTCAATAGTTATTACATAGTTATATTACAAATTTTATGTTTTCCAAAGGTTTTAAAAATATTAAGATTTACATGCAAAAGCAAGCTGTTTTGGCTACTTTTTCACAGTTAAACAAGCTTGCATGAAAATTTAAATTGCTTTTTGGAAACAGTAGAAAGCCAATAAAATTATTGAAAATCGATATGGTATCGATCAGAAAATATTGATTTTTACTATTTTGAAACTTGTTAAAATCAAAACTGTTCAAACTGTTTTGGTTACTTTGAACGTTAAACACGCTTAAGCAGTTTGCGCTACTATTTAAAGTTAAACAAGTTTGCTTGAATATTTAAATTGCTATTTGGTAACATTTTTAAGCCAATAAAATTTTCGAATATCGATATCGTATCGATCGAAAATTTTTGATTTTGACATGTTTCAACAATTTTCATTCCAAACATTTTTTTACATTCCAAACTTTATGATTTAAATTTCATTTAGAAATTATGTACATTTCGGATATTTTACCTATTAACCACTGATGTTAAACGAAAATATTACATATTAATGATTGATTTCGATTGAAAAGTAAGTACATTTTTGTCTTATATGTTAATTTCAATTGCGAAATATATACATTTTGGATATTTTACTCAAGAATGATTAATTATAAGAGAAAATGTATATATTTTGTTTATTTCACATATAAAAGATTGATTTCAATTAAAAATATATATTGTAGTTATTTTACATATTAATGACTGATTTCAAGTTAAAATATATACATTTTGTTGCTTTTACATATAATCTGCATTCAACTGGAAATGACTGATATTAATTGGAATTACATGTTGGTTATTTTATATATTAATGACATATTTCTATTGAAAATATGTATTTATTCATTTATTTTTCATATTAATATATATCAAAATACATTTCTTTATTTAAAAGTTCCAAATTAGTATTGTTCCAGTAATTTTCTATTAGTAATCTGACATCGTCGTACACTTAACAAAAGATTGTATTTCGTGTTCTAAATCAACTTTCTGTAACATTTACATTTCAAAGTCTTTAGGGAATAAAAACATCTTCGTTCTTCGAAAATGTCTCTCTTTCATTGGTGTTTTCTGTTTTAGAATTTTATTGTCATTATTCTAATTTCAGGGGTGATATCGCACTGGCCACAAATTGAAAATATATACATTTCTGTTATTTTACATATTAATGCCTGATTTCAAATGAAAAATATGTACATTTTGCTTCTTTTACATATTAATGAATGATTTCCATTGAAAAGTATGTACATTTTTGTTTGTTTACATATTAATAATTGATTTCAATAGAAAAATATGTACATTTTGGTTATTTTACATATTAATGACAGATTAAAAAGATGACAATTAAAAGAATATACATTTTTATATTTTACATATTAGTGTCTATTTCAATTGGAAAATTTCGGTTATATATATATTAAGGATTGATTTCAATTGAAAAATATGTACATTTTGATTCTTTTACATATTCATGACTGGTTACAATTGGAAAATATATTAATTTAGTTTTCTTTAACACATTAATAACTGATTTCAATTGGAAAATGTGTACAATTGAAACATATGTATATTTTATTTACGTGACATATTAATGATTGATTTCAATAAAAAAAATATGTAGATTTCTTTGGAAAAATATGTGCATTTTGTTTATTTTATATAATTTTTCAATTGAAAATCTGTACATTTTGGTTATTTTACAAATTAATGCCTTATTTCAAATGAAAAATACCTATATTTCGGTAATTTTTCATATTAATGACTGATTTCAATTGATTACATTTTGATTTTTCACATATTTATGACATCAATTTTGCTGTTATTTTTATTATTGCTGTTATTTTTCATATTAGTGGCTCATTTCAAATGAAAAATATGTTCATTTCGTTTATTTTCCACATAAGTAACTGATTTCAAATAAAATTAAGTACATTTTGCTTTTTTTTGCATATTAATGACGGATGTCAATAGAAAAATATGTACATTTTCCTTTTTTAAATATTAATGACTAATTTCAATACGGACATTTCGGTTATTTTACAATTGCAAAATATATACATGTAGCTTGCGTTACATATTAATGACTGTTTTCCTTTAAAAAAAAATGTAAATTTGGGTACATTTACATATACATAATTGATTTCAAATGAAAAGAATATACATTTTGGCAATTTTATAGATTCATGGGAGATTTCAATTAATGAATATGAAAGTTTTTGTTCATTTTGTTTATTTTACATATAAATGACGGATTTCAAATGGAAAATATTTACATTTTGGTTATTTTACACATAAATGTCTGATTTCTATTGAAAAATATGTACATTTTTGTTATTTTACGTATTAATGACTGATATCAATTGAAAATATGTACATGTTGGTTACTTTACTGATTACTCTTTCCAATTGAAAATATGTAAATTTTCTGTTTTTACATATTCATGAATGATTTCATAAAGAAAAATATCTATCTCTGTTTAATTTATGTATTAATAATTGTCAAATATGTATGTTTAGATAATTTTACATATTAATAATTGATTTCAATTTAAAAACGTACATTTTGCTTATTTTATATATTAATGACTTATTTCCATTGGAAAAAAGTATATTTTGGTTATTTTGGTTTGGTTATTTTATCTATGTAATTATTTTATTTTATTCATTAACGACGGATTGGAATTAAAAAAATTATGTACATTTTGCAGATTTTACATATTACGGGTTGTTTTCAATTGAAAATATGGGCATTTTGATTATTGTAGACATTAAGGACTGATTTCAAGTGAAAAATGTTCACATCTTTTTATTTTACATATTAATGACTGATTTCTATCGAAAACATGCATAATTTTTATTTTACATATTAATGAAAGATTTCTATTGAAAATGTGTACATCTTTACATTTTTACATATTTATTACTGATTTCAATTGAAAATATATCCTTTTTTGTTATTTTACATAGTAATGACTGATTTCAATTGAAAATGTGTTCATGTTGATTATTTTACATATTAAAGCATGCTTTCATTGGAAAATAACGGTTTTGTTTATGTTACATATTAATTACTAATTTCTATTGAAAATATATTTTACATATTCACGACTGATTTCAATTAAAAATATATACATTTTGATTATTTTATATAATAATGACTGATTTCAATTGAAAATATATACATGTTGGTTATTTTGCATATTAATGGCTGATTTCAATTGAAAAATATTTGCATTTTGGTTATTTTACGTATTCTTGACGGATTTCAAAGGAATATATCTACATTTTGGTTATTTTATATATTAATGATTGATTTCAATTGCAAATGCGAATATTTTGTTTTCTTAGATATTAATGACTGATTTTATTTGAACAAAATAAATAAAATATATGTATTTATCAATTAGAATCAGTCATGAATATCTAAATTCGTGACTGATTGTAATTGATAAATACATACATTTCATTTATTTTTCATATTAATGACGGATTTCATTTGCAAAACATATATATTTTGCATGTTTCACATATTCATGGCATATTTTAATTGAAAAATATGTACGTTTGGTGTTTTATTGAATATGTGGACATTTTTGTTGTTTTTCATATTATCTGCTTTCAATTTTGGTTATTTTACATATTTATGTCTAATAACAATTGTAAATATGTACATTTTGTTTATTTTACATATGAATGAACTTTTAGAACTTTTTAATTTACATATAAATGAACTTTTAGAACTTTTTACTTTTTTTTACATTTTATTTATTTTTCATGGCCAAAATGTACATATTTTCAATAGAAATCAGTAATTAGTATCAAAACAACCAAACGTACATATTTTGCAATTGAAATCCATTATTAATATGTAAATTGACCATAGCGTGCATATTTTTCAATTGAAATCAGTCATTAACATGGGAAATAATCATAATGTATATATTTTTAATTTGAAATCCATCATTAATATGTAAAAGAATCAAAATGTAAAATTTTCAATTGAAATTAATTGAAATTATTCCGTCATCAATATGTAAAATAGCCGAAATGTACATATTTTCACATGTATACATTTTGATTATTTTCCATATTAATGACTATTTCAATTGAAGAATGTGTACATTTTGATTATTTTCCATATTTATGAATCATTTCAATTTTATGAATGATTTCAATCGAAAAGATGTTCATTGTAGTTTTTTACATTTTAATGGCTGATTTCTATTAAAAATATGTTCATTTCTGTTATTTTACACATTACTGACAGATTTCAATTAAACATGTGCATTTTGATTATTTCACGTGTTTGAATTCAATCGATTTCAATTGATTTTCAATTGAATTCAATTGAAAAATATGTATATTTTTGTTATTTTACATATTAATCATTTTACATTGTAAATATGATTATTTTGGTTCTTTTGCATATTAATGGCTGATTTCAACAGAAAATATGAACATTGCGTTTATTTTGCATATTCATGACTGATTTGAAATGAAAATATTTACATTGTGCTTATGGAAATAATGTATTTCAATTGCAAATATATATATATATATATTGGCTATTCCATAATAATGGCTTATTTCAATTGAAAAATATGTACGGTTTCGATGACTGATTTCTATTGAAAAACATTTAAATTTTCTTTATTTTACATATTAATGATTAATTTCTATTGAAAATACATTCATTTTAGTTATTTTTCATATTAAGGATTGATTTCAATTGAAAACGTACATTTGCGTTATTTTTACATATTATTGACTTATTTCGATTACACATGGTGTTCATTTTTGTTATTTCACATATTAATGTTTGAATTCAAGTAAAAAATATGTAAATTTTTGTTTTTTACATTTTTTTAATCATTACATTGATTCCAATTAAAAAATATACACATTTTTGTTATTTTACATATTAATCACTGATTTCAATTAAAAATATATACATTTTGCTTATTTTACAAATTAAACTGTGATTTCAATTAAAAATTATGCGCATATATTATATTTCACATATTAATGATTGATTGCAATTGATAATATGTGCATTTTGGTTATTTTACGTATTAATGTATGATTTCAATTGAAATATATGTTCATTTGATTATTTTGCATATTAATGACGGATTTGAATTGAAACTATATATATTTTGGTTATTTTACATATTAATGACTGGTTTCAATTGTAAAATATTCCCATTTTGGTTTATTTACATATTAATGACTGATTTAAGGAAAAAAATGTGTACTTTGGTTATTTTGCATGTTAATGGCGGATTTCGATTGAAAAATATGTACATTTGGTCATTGACGGATTTCAATTGAAAATATGTACATTTTGTTTATTTTACATATTAATGGCTGATTTCAATTGAAAACATTTGTACACTTTGTTATTTTACATATTAATGACGGTTTAAAATTAATACATTTTGCTTATTTGACATAATAAAGACTTATTTGAATTTAAAATATGTACATTTTGGTTATTTTACATATTAATGACTGATTTCACTTGTCAAATATGTAAATTCTTCTTTATTTTACATATTGATGAATGGTTTCTATTGTAGTATGTACATTTTTCTTATTTAAATTTTAAGGTCTTATTTCAATTAAAAATTCTTTACATTTTGCGTATTTTACATATTAACGATGGATTTCAATTGAAAATATGTACATTTCGTCTACTTTATATATTAATAAAGGATTTAAATTGAAATTTTATACATGTAGTTATTGATTTTTACACATTAGTTATTGAAAATTTGTACATTTATTTATTGAAAATTTTACACATTAGTCATTGATTTCTTTTGAAAAATATGTATATATATAAATAAATATAAATATTTTATATATTAATGACTGCTTTCGATTGACAAATATTGTACATCTTATTTTATATCTCATCTGAATTTAAGAAATTGTACATTTTTTTTTAGTTGTTGATGCCCATGCTGCATATGGACATTTTGGCTATATTACTTATTTATGTCACTCCTGTCTAATTGCAATTGAAAATATGTACATTTTGGTTGTTTTATTTTATTTTTTACTGAGTCATTTCAATTGAAATAAATGTATATTTTGGTAATCTTGATGTACATTTTTGTTATTTTACATTTTAATGATTGATTTCTACTAATATATATATTTCGTTTATTTTAGATATCAATGATTGATTTCAATTGAAAATTTGCACATTATTGACTGTTTTAATTATTTATGATGGATTTCAATTGGAAAAGATATGTTTTGGCTATTTTACTTATTTATGGCCATTATGCCTATTTTCAATTATGAATATGTACATTATTGTTATTTTAGTTATTTATGCGCTTTATGCTAATTTTCAGTTGAAAAATATGTACAATTAGGTTACAACGTGAATATCAATTTGAATTAAAATACATGTACATTTTACATGTTTTCGATTGAATATATTATATATATATATATATATATATATATATATATATATATATATATATATGTGTGTGTGTGTGTGTGTGTGTGTTTTATTTTATGCCTATTTTCAGTTGAAAAAAATATATATTTTCGTTATTTTAGTTATTTATTCCATTATGACTTATTTATTCCCATTATTTTTCTATTTAAAATAATAGAAAAATATGTATATTTTGTATTTTGAATGGAGAATTTATTTTATTTTATTTAATTATTCCTATTTTCAATTAAAAATATGTACATTTTAGTTATTTTACTTATTTATTTATATTTTTTCATCTTTCCTATTATGGTTATTTTCAATTGCAAACAATGTATATTTTTTATTTTACTTATTCATTCATATTTTCAATTTAAAGATGTATACATTTTTGTTATTTAACTTATACATTATAACTATTTTCAATTGAAAAATATTTACATTTTGGTTATTCTACTTATTTACGACTCTTTTCAATTGAAAAATACTTACATTTTTAATAGTTTAATTTTTTATGACCATTATGCCTATTTTCAATTGAAATATATCTGCATTTTTGTCATTTTACTTATTTATGCCTACTTGCAATTGAAAAATAAGTCTATTTTCTTTATTTAACTTATATATTTTTTATGCCTATTTTCAATAGAACAATGTGTAAATTGTGTTTATTTTACTCATTTATGCCTCTTTTCAATTGAAAGTACATTTTGTCATCTTAAGCCTATTATTATTATACCAACTGAAAAATATTATTCTATTTTATTTATTTATATACATATGCTGTATTTCAATTGAGAAATATGTTCATTATTTTTATGATACTTACTTATGCCTATTTTCAATGGGAAAACATCTACATTTATTGTTTTACTTATTTTTACACACTCTTCCTATTTTCAATTGAATGTTATGCTTTCTCTTTATTTTCTCTGGAAATAGAATAGAATTTTATAGAAGTATGAAAATGAGTTAACTCTTCCCTATTTTGCCATTTTTATTGAGTAATATCTAAATCTGTTATTTTCTCTTTATTTCGCATTTTTACATAGAAATATAAAAATGAATTACATTTTCTGATTTTACTCGTTTTATAGAGAAATATGTAAATCTCCTATATTTTCTTTATTTTCCCTTTTTATACCAATATCAATATTAGTTACATTTTGTACTTATTTTGCCATTTTTATTGAGCAATGTAACATATTTCTATATGCTACATTTTATTTGAATTTTTCCTTTTTATATAGAAATAGGGAAATGCGTTACACTTTCTCATTATTTAGCCATTTTTATTGAGAAAAATATGTTATATTTTCTCTTTATTTTCCATTTTCATACAGAAATATGAAAATGAGTTATATTTTCTCCTTATTTTCCCATTTTTAGAGAAATATATAAATCCGTTGCATTTTCTCTTTATTTACACTTTTTTCTAAAAATGTGAACTGAGGTACATTTTGCCATTTTCATTGGGAAATATATAAATCTGTTATATTTTATTTTTATTTTTTTACATTAATATATGGAAATGAGTTACATTTTCTACTTATTTTACCATTTATTTTCAGAAATATATAAATCTGTTATATTTTTTACTTTATTTTCCCTTTTTATATAGAAATAGGAAAATGAGTTATATTTTATCATATTTTGACATTTTTATTGTAAAATATTTAAATATGTAACATTTTCTCTTCATTTTTCCCTAAAGAAGACAATGTTGCATTTTCTGTTTATTTTGATATTTTCATTAAGAAATATGTAAATCTGTTTTATCTTCTCTATATTTTACCTTTTTTAAATTGAAATATGAGTTACATTTTATTCTTATTTCGATATTTTTAATGAGAAATAGGTACATCTATTCTTTTTCACTTTATTCCTTTTTTATATTGAAATAAGAAAATTATTAGGTTGGTGCAAAAATAATGCCGGTTTTTGACGTATTTTTAGCGTCAAAAACCGACATTATTTTTGCACCAACCTAATACATTATATTGAAATAAGAAAATTACATTTTCTCCTTATTTTGCCATTTTTAGTGAGAAGTATGTAAATCTGTTGCATTTTTCTCTTTACTGGCCCTTTTTTTATATAAATAGGAAAATGACTTAATTATCTTAATGTTTGGCAATTTATTATGAAATATGTAAATCGTTCATATTTTCTTGATTTTCCGTTTTTATATAGAAATATGGAATTTTCTCCAATATTTTGTCATTTTTATTGAGAAAATGTCATTCTGTAATATTTTCTCTTTATTTTCCCTTTTTATGAAATATGAAATTGAGTTATATTTTCTCCTTATTTTGCCATATTTATTGAAAAACCTGTATTTTCATATTTTGATATAGGAATATGAAAATGAGTTGTAGTTTCTATTTATTTTGCTATTTTCATTTAGAGAAAATGGAAATCTATAATATTTTGGTAATCAATTTTCACCATATTCTGATTTTTTATTTTATATTTTCTTCATTTTCTTTTTTCTATAGAAATATGAAAATGAGTTAAATTTCTCTTTAATTTGCCATTATAGTGTCCTATTTTCTTATAATCTTACAATCTGTCTTATATAGAAATATGAAAATCTGTCATATTTCCTCCTTATTTTACCGGTTCTGTATAGAAATTCTGTTTTATTTTCTCTATATTTTGATATTTTTATTCAGAAATATGTTTTTTTGGTGGTTTATATAGAAATATGGAAATTGGTTATATTTTCTTATTTTGCCTTTGATTTTAGAAACATGTAAATGTCTTATATATTTTCCTTATTTTCCCATTTTTATATAAAAATATATCACCCTGTTATATATTTACTGTTTCTTTTTTAAATAAAAATACCATAACGTGCTATATTTTCTACTTTTTACATTGTTATTTAGAAATATTAAAAGCTGCTAACTTTTCACCATATTTTGACGTTTATTATAAAAATTGCATTATTTTCCTTTTATGAAAAATGTCTCTTTTTATATAGAAATATGTAAATCTGTTATATATTCTCCTTATTTTGTCATTTTTATATAGAAATAGGAAAATCATCAAATTTTCTCCGTATTTTTTTCTATCTCGATTTTCTCTTTTTTTATTTAGAAATATTAATCTTACATTTTCATCATATTTTGACTTTTTATTATAAGAATTTCAATTTTTTTTAAATATTGTGTTTTTTATTTAGAAATATGTAAGTGTTTAACATTTTCTCTTTATTTTACCTTTTTTATAGAAATATAAAATCATATTTCCTCCCTATTTTCCCATTTTATATATAAGCATATAATTCTGCTACATTGTCTCTTATTTTGCCTTTTTATATAGAAATACCGTAATCTGCTAGATTTTGTTCTTTTTTTCATTTTTTATTTAGATATATTTAAATCTGTTACATTTTCAGTATATTTTGAATTTTATTATGACATTCTATTCCTTTTTCTTTTCTTTTTTGAAACATTGTGCTTTTTATTTAGAAATATGTTAATGTCTAACATTTTCTCTTTATTTTGCTTTTTTTATAGAAATACAAATATCAGTCATACTTCCTCCTTCTTTTGCAATTTTTATTGAGAAATATATATAAATCTGATATATTTTCTCTTTATTTTTCTTTTGTGTATGAAATATGAAAATATGATATCCACCTCATTTTTCCTTTTCATTTAAAAATATGTAAATCTCTTATCTATTTTCCTTTTCTGTCGTTTTTATACAGAAATATGTAATTCTATTAAATTTTGTTTACTGAAGCTTTTTTATATAGAAATCCCATAATGTACTATATTTTCTCCTTTTTTTATTTAAAAATATTAAAATTCTTACCATTTCGCCATATTTTGACTTTTATTATTTGAAATAATAATAAAAGTCAAAATATGGCGAAATGGTAAGAATTTTGATAAAATTTATTTTTAATAAATTTATATATTTTAATATTATATTCTTTTTTCATTTCTTTTTTTTAAATACTGTGTTTTTTTATTTAGAAAGGTGCAAATTTTCTCTTTATTTTCTGCTTTTTAAAATGTTTTTATTTAGGAATATTTAAATTTGTTATATATTCTCCTTATTTTGCCGTTTTTATATAGAAATATGTAATAGTTTATATTTTATTTTTATTTTGACTTTTTATATAGAAATATAAAAATCAGTCACTTTTTCTCCATATTGTGCCTTTTCTATAGAAAAATATCATTATCTGCTATATTTTCTTTTTCATTTGTTTTATTTAGAACTATTAAAATCTGCTACATTTTCACTATATTTTGACTTTTTATTATGAAAATTTCCATACTTTATTCTTTTTGAAATATTGTTTTTTAAAATATGTAAATGTTTTGCCTTTTCTCTTTATTTTACCTTTTTTATAGAAATATGAATATCAGTTATATTTTATCTCTATTTTGTCGTTTTTATATATAAATATATAATTCTGTTACATTTTCTCTATGACACTTCTCGTCGGTCGGTCTCAGGTCAATTCCTACACTGGTCGTTGAATGTTGGCCGCCCAGTCTGCGCCCTACTCCGCTTTTTGATCTTTTTGATCAGCTATGTCACAAGGAAAAAACATTACCAATGTTCTTTGAAGACGAAATGAAAGAAGACAGGAAATTATTCGGATCAATTTTCTATGTGGTTTATATCGTTCTTTGTGACACTTTTCTCATTTTAGACAAGGCTTACGTCGGAAGTTTTCTTTGGTAGCAAAGTCACGTGGGATTCGGCAGCGTATTCGTATCTCGTCCTCCGCAAATCCAACTGAGTCTGGTCGCTTCAGTGTTCTGATTATATTGATTTTTACTCAAGACCGACATGGGGTGACAGCATTTGGGGATTCCGGTCTTTCCAAAATGAGTTCTTTGTTGTCTGGTTTGCAAAATTAATTACCCTTCCAAAGTTGGGAAACCCCTTTTCCATGGGTTGCAGGTACTGACCCATCCCGATAACTACTACTTAGTTTTATTTGTGCTTCGTACCAATTCTTGCCAATGTGCGGTGGCAATCCCTCCGTCTTTATTGGTATTTCACCTTCTCTCAGTTGTCATCTTGACAAATTCGATTACAAAATTCCGTGAACAAACTGATTGGACTTTTAGCATTCTCGTATTTATTACTTTAACTGCCGTCAGCATATTTTTCCCAGCATATTTCAATATTTTATGCTTTTTTCTTTTCTTTTTTGAAATATTGTGATTTTATTTTGAAATATGTAAATGTCTAACATGTTGTATATATATATATATATATATATATATATATATATATATATATATATATATATATATGTGTGTGTGTGTGTGTGTGTGTGTGTGTGTGTGTGTGTGCGTGTGTGTGTTTGTGTGTAATATGTAAATGTCTAACATGTTATATTTATTTTGCCTTTTTCTATAGAAATATAAAAATCAGTGATATTTTCTTCCTATTTTCCCATAATATAATATGTAATTATATAATATATATAATTCTGTTATTAATTCTCTTATTCTGCTTTTTTTAATTAGAAATACCATAGCACATTTTTTGTCTCCACAATCAGAAATTAACCAGTCGCTTCCCTTTTACGGTAATCTTCATATCTTAATTACTTTTAGGCAATGTATAAAATCCTTTTCTCTGGGATTGTTTTACACACTCCTATTTTTGAACAGCAATCATTAATCAGTTTTTCTCCATTTGCCTTCGCCTTAAAATGACCAAATTTCATCTCAACAATTGCAACATTCTCGACTGTCTTCGAGAGTATTTTCTTTATTTCTTCCTCTAACACTTGTGGGTTTACATTTTTTTCTGGTGGCTCTCTTTGTTTCAGCACAATCGATCCAGTCTTCACTCGTCGTCTGGGATTTAACTTAACCCTTTTTCATTCTGTTCCAAGCTCATATTCCAACTTAACCTTTTTCATTTACCAGTAACACTGTGTTACACTCTTCAGCCTTTTATTTATAGCTATAAATATGCTATAATTATATGCTATAATTTCTCCTTTTTCATTTTTTATTTAGAAATATGAAAAACGTGCCTCATTTTCTCAATATTTTGATATTCATATGAAAATTGCTTTATTTTATGCTTTTTTATTTTCTTTTTTTTTTTTAATGTTGTTTTTTATTTAGAAATCTCCTGAATATGGAAAGAAAAATGAGAGTAATCTACCTCTATGGATTGAATAAAAGGATCATTTCAAAATTTCATTAATGCATGAAGTCAATCATTGACTGATGAATGCCGAAACATTTTAAGCATAACGACCAAAGTCCGGATCAGAATAAAAAGCATTTAATTTTATTAGATACAAAACGTGCCATTATTATTATTATTATTATTATTATTATTATTATTATTATTATTATTATTATCCTTGCTTTCTGGCGTTTACACATTTCTTTCCGGGTCCCACCCAGGGACCTAAGGTTAGAAATGGCATCATGACACTTTTCACTGACAAAAAAAAAAAAAAATATATATATAAAATAAAAATTACATAGATAAAGCCCTTCGTAAAGTGTGGGCTGTACTTGTCAGAACAATTTTTTGTATCTCCTTGAGGCATGGGCTTCCAGGAATCCCTGCAATTAGTCTACTGCAATCTTTTCCAACCAGTCCTAGGGCTCCAACTACAACAGGGATTGTTGATGTTCCCATATGCCACATTTTCGAGACTTCTATTTCAAGGTCCTTGTATTTTGACAGCTTTTTGAATATCTTCAAAGATACATTACAGTCAGCAGGGACTGCCATATCAATAAGGAGGCACCGTTTTTGTTTGTGGTCTTTAATAACAATATCTGGGCGGTTGCCCTTGATTGTTCTGTCAGTGTGAATTGTGTAGTCCCATAGAATTGTAACAGGTCCTATCTCCGTAACCGGGTCTGGGTGGTGTTGGTACCAGTTTCTTTCAGTTTCCTTCCCGTAAAAGTTGCAGATTTTCCAGTGCAGATATTGGCCCACTCTGTCATGTCGGATTTTATATTCAGTGGGTGCCAACATCGTGCAACCTGATACAAGATGATCAATCGTTTCTGGATATTTATCACAGAATCTGCATTTTGGGCTGACACAATATTTTAGTATATGTGCTTGATAATTCCTAGTTAGCAAGCATTGGTCCTGTGCAGCAAGGATAAAACCTTCAGTTTCCGCTTTCAACCCTGCACTGCGTAGCCACTGATGGGTACGGGTTTTGTCTACATCAGCTTGTTTGATACGGGCAGAGTATTGGCCATGAAGCGGTTTATCTTGCCATCGCTTCTGTATCTGGTCGGTTGCATTCGTCTTTGCTGTCTTTTTCAAGTATTTTGCAGTTCCAGCCGGTGTATTGTGCTGTAGTTGCATCTCTACGCCCATTTGAAGCTCCAGTTTGAATTTGTTGGCTTCTTTCATTACGGAGTAAAGACGCTTACTACTTTCATGTTCCTTGACGCATACCATCATCCAGTCTTCTGTAGTTTCCAAGTATCTTCGGAGGCCAATTGTTGTAGTTTTGTAGGACAGTTCTAGTTGAACTAATCATCTGCCTCCTTCGGATCTGGGCACATACAGACGATCAACATCAGCTTTGGGATGATGCATGCGATAGCAAGTGAGAAGCTTTCTCGTTTTGGCGTCCATTCGCTTAATTTCAGCTATGGTCCAGTTAAGGACATTAAAGCTGTAATGCACCACTGGGACAGCCAATGTGTTTATAGCTGATATTCTATTTTTTGAGTTTAGTTCAGTATTTAGTATCAGACGTACACGCCTGTAGTACTCTTTTCTTATTTTTTCTTTCATTTGGGGGTGTTGTATGCCATCTCCTTCGCTAATTCCTAGGTACTTATAAGCTTCTTCATGCTCCAATTCCCTAATCTTTGTGACAAAATCTAAATCTATTGAGGGTGTTTCTGTAATTCTGTAAATCTAAATCTATTGAGGGTGTTTCTGTAATTCTACCTTTCTTTCTTTCTTTATTATTATTATTATTATTATTATTGTTGTTGTTGTTGTTGTTGTTGTTGTTGTTGTTTTTATTTTAATCTAGAATCAATATATTTCTAAATAATTCCCTATATAACGTTTTTGTACACTTTTTATATGAACTTGTTCTGATCATTTTAATTAACTCAAATTATTTTTAAAGTTTCTTAAAAAAAATTTGTTTTAATATTTCTTAAGCTTTATTATTCCTATTATTCCTCTGATATTTTTTCTCTTTTGTATCAAGTCCTGATTTCCACTGAATTTGAGAATGTTCTTATAAAACTTTATACTCTGTTTCATATTGGATCTTTTTCTTGTTCACTCTACATCACACACACCTGTCGGTCGGATATGAATGCTACGAAAGCAAAATTAAAAATAAAAAGTCGTTCTCTGTTCAGTGACTCCGAGCATTTCATCCAGCTCACAAAACAAATCCCCCAAAATATAAAATAATATCTAAACGTCGGGGCCTGTCACGAACATTGCCTTTATAGCAAATGCTCGATGAGTTGTGTAAAACCCTGACTGCTTAAAAGGACCCACTCAGTTGGAAAATAGTCACAAAGTTCGCTCCTGGTCACCCGATACGAGACAAGCTTCAACACAAGGCTCAACCAATTCGCCCATCTCCTAGATAGTTTCCCCCACGTTGATCCATTTATACCAGCAATACAGATTTTATTTTAACATATCTTGTCTGCTTTTTTTCTGCTTCACCTGCCATATTCGTTTCTTTTTCCCCTCTTTTCCTCTTTTTTTCGTTTGTTACTCGTGGAACCATACGCGGTATACAAAACTTACGTCTTCTTTCAGACGCTCATTAGTCATGAACTTCTGTTGTGGCTGGAAAACTGTTCAAAGCTATCACTATCTAAAAATATTAATTTTTCAATATTTTTAAATTTAAGAAAAGCTTATTCATCAGGCTAATTGAAAAGATAAATTATGGAGTATGCTAAGTAATGCAATTCAATAAACAAAAGTGAGTAAATGGATTTTGTTGGACTTTTTATAATGTAATTTATATGTATATTATTTTAAAATTTTTCAAAAACTAACAACGTTTTTACTTTCGTTTATATAATAAATACTTGTTGCCAAACAAAAATCCTTATATTTACCCTGATAAAAGAGGAGGACGAAACGCGTCGACTAACGTTTTCCTTTTGTCTTTATCCTTTTTTCGGATATATTTTTAGTTTTTATCTGAAATTTTATACACACACACGCGCGCGTGCACTCATACATACATAGTTATAATATTTTGATGGGTGTTGTTTTGATGGGTGTTCTGTAGAGACATTTTTACAGTAAATAATAGCCGATGATAAACGATCTTCTGAGGCCTAGTAGCGAATGAAGACAGACAGCGAAGCTAAAGTCGTTATCGAATCTGAGTTGGATTACAAAGTTCCGAAAAATGGATGTACTTTTTCATTAATACATCAGTTTATCGTACAACAGATCCCACAATAAATTTTCTCCTATACACTATAATAGAATACTAGCAAACGCTGAGAAAGTAAACAGCCATTGGTCCATATATTTAACCGTTTTTGTTTTCGAGCAGCGAGAAAATATAGTGTATCGTTCCTACAAAAAACAGTCTCAGAAGATTATTTCTTCACATATAAAGAATTTAGACAATTTCCAGTGTAATTAGTAAGTTCAACTTGGTTATATATATATATATATATATATATATATATATATATATATATATATAAGGATTGCAAGAATTTGAAAGAATTATTAATACATTACGGAAAGAAAGATAATGCTGCTGAAGATGTGAGTCGTAAATTTGAAACAATCTATCTAATACTATATCACCACAAAAGTACTTCACTTCAAACGACAACAAGGATTTTAGGATAAATTATCAAATGTTTCTGTTGCTCCTTCCCACAATTCCAATTGCAAGAGGTTAACGGTGAACATAAAAAGGTACATATACTCTAAACTCTTGGAAAAGAGATTAGTTGGTTTTGCAGATAAATCAGTTGAATATGCTCAAGCATCAACACCGAATTCGCTAACGAAAAGTAAGAATTGCGTCTAGTGGAAACTTATATTAAGCATTTTCACCTGTTTTTACGCTTTCTTTTTGTAGATGAAAGCAAAATATTTCTTTAATATTGTGATTTATTCTTGCAATTGAAAATATTTTATATTGGGACATCACAACTACCGCTTCGTTTCTTTTCCCCCCTCTATAATATAAATTACAAATGTATGACAATGTCTTTAATGAGATGAGTAATATATATAACAGGAAATGTTATATATATTTCTCATCTCATTAAAGACATTGTAAGTCATACATTTGTAATTTATTTTTTTAATTCAGTAATAATCTAATCTTAATTTAAGTTTTCGGTTTAATTTTTAAACATAAAACTATTTTTACCTTCCTCATAATATGATTTTTTCTCCAAATGATTGACATTGTTTGTATTTTAAACTAAATCTGCTTTTTATACCAATTTGCCTTTTAGGTTGATATATTTCCCATTATCTTTTAATTAGTGTTACAAAATTATTTTTTCTCATTTCCCGTTAAAATGGTAAGATTAAAACTAAACTTCTTTTTTATGGGTTTGAACTCAAGTCTTTGATTATTTCTTTATTATGAAACTTGATCATTGGGTTTCTTGCGTGGTTTCTTCACCATGTTTTGCTTTATACAACAATATAAGCTTGATTTTACAAGTATGATATGTATATATGAATATATGAATGAGTTGCTGTTTTATCGCTATATCAGACATTCATTCATTCATTGAATATGAATCCATGCTTTGGCAATAATCAAAATTCATGCTTGTATTTTAAAACCTGATCGTAATGAACCGTGAACGGGATGATTCTAGCTACATATCTTAATTTATGGGCCATAAGTAAATTGTTTTCGTATGAGATAGCTGAAAGTAAATGAGCCTGATAAATTAGTGGTTTAACACACGTATAATTAGAGCATTTGAAATGACAAAAATTAAGAATTTACAAAAAAACTTTTTCCATTTCCCTTTAGTTGTCTATTTAGAAACATGAACAACTTCATAAGTTTCCTGCAATATCAACAGATACTGTCCATAAAACGCTTATAAATTTTCTAAACCTATCGTTTAAAAAGTTGATCTTCAAAGTACCTCCCAAACTGAATTAAGATAAAAATATACGGTAGAAATGCGCCCATTAAATAGAGGTTTGGTTGCAACCGGAAAGCGACAGTTAATTTGTCCTTGCCTATGAGATCGTTACACCTGCTACATCGAACAGGCTATATGAAATGTATAGGTACAGACAGTAATTTCAGCTATGTGAATAGCTATAGAAATCTGATGGCAATACAGTTCTTGAAAATGATAAATTAAGAATCTTAATGTTCGCAAAAATCATATAATCCAATGTCATCGGATTAACAATTGTGCAAAGCCGACTCAACTTTTAGTGACATAATACTAAGTTTTCTGTTTTAGTGACATAATACTAAGTTTTCTATATATATATATATATATTGACTATTAACATAAGCAATATATATATATATATAAATATATATATATATATATGTGTGTGTATATATATATATATATATATATATATATATATATATATATATATATATATATATATATATATTGGTTTGTTAATCCTAACAAGAGAACACGATTATTTCTCATTTAAAAGTGGATAATTTCTATGTAGAACGCAAGAAGTAAAAAGTAAATTGAAAGAAAGAAAAAATAATGAAGGCAAGTAAAGAAAAACAAAAGGTGTAAAGAATTAGAAAAAAAATTGCATGAAAATAAACTAGACTAATTTAGGAGAGAAGCAGAAAAGGAAAGCAATGGTAATTGACCTCTTTTCATAGGTTGGTTGAACGTTTTTAAAACATTTGTTTGAAATATCACCATTATTTACATTTATAATCATTTCACCCCGAGTAATGTAATAAAGCATCTAAGATACAACGGGTTACTGTATGTTAGAGAATATGAGAAGAAAGAAGTATGTTAAGAAGAAAGAAGAATAAAAGGGCAGGAATTAAGAAGAAAGATGTTAACGATCGATATTATTATCTAAATTTTGAAGATCAAAATGCGAGAAGTCAGAAGAGAGATCCACAAGCGAGAAATGCGATAGAAGAAACTGTTCCAATAAAATGTCTCTATTATATACTGCAAAATCAAGTCCTCTACTGCAGAATGGTGGATTAGGAAATCTAGTCGTAAACGCTGAACGAATAACCATCCAGTCGACTCTTCACTCATTTTGTCTCTCAATTCTTCGAAGTAATAATCAACCCGCCGATTCTCACTCTGCTTTTTTCGCATGGCTGTGCTTATGTGCTTATGTTTTCGCTTAGATTTCGTCCCCGGAAATTGCGTGTGTGCTACTTAGTGATCATTGTCTTACGAGCAATGCCGGGCCGCTCCGAGAAAACTGACTCTCTGTGTCTTATGAACTCTTGCTTATATAGACGACTTCTCCATACCCCAAATTTGACAAATATATATCCAATTTCTCCAGTCTTTGGAGTCCTTGTTAAAAAATAAAAATATGGTGCTCTTTTCATTCAGCATCTGGCTAGATATTGTTATGTAAAGATAATTTTCTTCTTGGGTGGTCAATATAAACAAATACCACGCTTGGAATTTTTCTTCTTTGTCTAGAATAATTTGTAAGAAAACATACGTTTTGGACAAATAGTATAATGTAAAACCACAAAGCTCTTTCAATGTCTAGAATAATTTCGGTTTGTCTGTTCCGTAAGGAGAAGCGCGTTTTTTTTTTAGACAGATAGTATAATGCAAACAAATTCACGGATTTAATTTTTCATGACTAAAGAAATTCGAACGTATTAATCATACTGTTGCGGAATTTGAGCTAATTGGATGTATCAGAAGGTGTAATTGTGTGAAGGCTTAAAAATGTGCGTGTTCGTTAAACATTCATTCACAACAAATAAAACAAACAAACATTTGAATGCAATTAAATTGGAAGAAATCAAGGAGAAACAACATAGTTATAGATTTCAACAAATAACATGCATTTATATACGTTTGATATACACAAGATTGCTTGTTCAATGTGATAAGTGAGATAAAATTGTAAAGAGTGATTTGGTGTATGAAAGCTTGTAGTTAAGGTGAATTTGGTGTATGAAAGCTTGTAGTCTATGAAATTAAAACAGTTTGCTTTCTGCAAGGTGAAATGTCACTTGTGTGGGTTCAAATATGAGTGTATATGTGTGCGACAATTGTAAATATTGTTTTAAGTCATATGTGCCTTTGACTGATATGATGTAAGTTGATTGAATACAATTACTACTTCAGTAGTGATAATGTCACTTTTTCTAGTAAATTGTAACTTGGGTCAATTCGCGCGGCAAGACTTTCTGAGTTGTGTTGAGCTGCTGAGAGAAAGAGTGGCGGTTGTTGAGTCAGTGTGCTGGCGCGCGTGGAGTTTGTTGGCATCTCTCAAAGACGTAGTTACTGACTGCCTGAATCAAGTGAAGCGATTCTATTTATTGATTTTTTGGGGTTTCAAACCGGCTCCAGATAGGTGAGCGGGAAAACAGATTTGTCGCGACTACAATTTTTTTTATCCTTTTTACCAAGTCAAGTTTAGAAAAGTGAAGTAATGATTGATTAAAGTTGATTTGGGAGAAAAGTGCATTTTTCCGCAGGGGTGAGTAGCAAATATGGAGGATTCTTCATAGCAACAGTAAGTGGATAGGATGGGGAAACATGGTTTTACTCAATTTTACTGAATCTTGACTAGTTAATTCTAGTTTCGTGGAACTGTTCATTTTATTTTACAACAAATTTTAACGCGTTTCTTTTTTAATTTTTTGTCAACCATTCGACCTACTCTCCTGAGATTTTTAATAATTATTCAATTAGTAGTCCCTCCAAATCACCATTCTGTAATTTCATGCAATTAAACAGGGACTGTTGTAGTAGTAGTGAATGTAAACATCACCAAACTGTACGTCACTGCAAAATACTTCCCTATAATTCAACACTTGCTGTACATTTTTGGGGATTGAATGATAAAAAGACATCGAAACACAAGTAGTAAAATGGAAAATTTTAAGGAAAGTATATTTTTTAATTGATTTCACCCCATGTAAAGCCACTAAGACACAAGGGGTTATTATGTGGGAAAGAATTAGAAAACTGTAGCATTATTGATGTGTGAGAAAAAGAGAAGAGTAATCAGTAATAGTGTAGCTAACGATTAACATTGCATTTAAGTTTTTGAAGCTCAAACTTATCTGGAAAGCAAGAAGTTGGAAGAGAGTTCCACAAGCGAAAAGTACGAGAAAAGAATCCGTTAGCATAGAACTTAATACATCTAGCCAATTCAACTGTAAACCGATGAGACCTTGTTGCTAATCCAGTACTACGTTTAAATTCACAAAGTCTAGGTACTACAACAAATAGCTCATCCATGAAAGTATTTATAGCAAAACTACAGGGAAGCAATTTTACGATAATGGAAAAGTGACTGAAACAAAGACGCCAGAATATTGCTGATTCGTCTTTATATTTTTTAAGAATCTCTAAATATAAAACCGGGCCATATGAAATAGCAATATTCGAGGCATGGACAAATGGTAGGCGCAACGAATCACACTGATGGAGAGCAGTTTCGTTTCGGAGGCGTTAAAATTAACAAGCCATCCTTTGCCCCAGTTATAGGTCATATTTTTAGATCAGCCGACTATTTGACCAAAACGATCTAATCAGATTTACTATCGAGACAGGAGTAAATAATTGTATAATCAGTATAGATACGAAGTTGAGATCTAATTCTACCAGGAAGGTCATTAATGAAAATTAAGAAAACAGGAGGACATCTGCATTAGTACAAAAGGATCTAGAAGAATGACTATTACAGGAATGCTATCAGGTCCACATGCTCTGTAGGGATCCAGATTAGATAGAAAAACATGGAAGGGGTTATATGCATATCACTCAACAGAGACTCTGTTCTAAGTGGAAAGTCAGGCAAGGATTCTCCAGATGAGTCAAGAGTAGAGTTTAAAAAGAACTTAAGGGCGAAATATTCTGCTTTATCAGCAGATATTAACACATCAATTTATCTTACGCACTATTATAGAATTATCAAACTTGTTAGAGGCTATACGGTACCGCATTCTGTCAGCAAAGACCCTTTGAGGATACGTTTACATATATTACGTATATCCACGAATAGGCTGGTGTGAACGATGGAAAAGAGTCACTTGTTATTTCCGAGAAAGAACAAAAGCATCTATGCCGGCTTTGACCTAAGAAGAGGACACAAAACAAGAAAATAAACACGTGGAAGAAAAGTTATACATTTTAGAATTTATCTCAGTAGTACTGAATTTTCAACAAAATGTCTGAATTGCTTTCTAAATATAAGCACCTACTTCGCTACCTATCCTTATTCCATATATGTTTACAAAACCACTCGAGAGCTATTGCGAAATTGACCCTTCTTTTTTACTGAATATAACATATAACAAACAATTTTATTTAACATTTATTGACTATGTAAAAGCATTTGACTCAGTAGATCACTCGGAATCTGTCAGCACGTTACTTGAGCGGATTATTAAAATTATGCAAATGTTGAGGTTATATACGAGAACAGTAGTGCAAAAACTAGACTGAACAAAAATAAAAGTAAAATAAAGATTTGAAACGTGGTGAGAGAAGAAGATATTTCACCTGGATGTTTCTGTGTGTACCTTCAAAATCCATTATATATCTAAGTTATCATCTTGATACCATCTGGTAATACTCATAGGCCCACCTCTGTACCACCTAATTCCGCATACTTTAAAAAGATCAAACAATCTCCACCTTCTTGACTTCAGTAGGCACCAGCATTTGCTCTATCCGTCTGGTCCATTGAAGGTAATACATCATTTGTCGGTTAAAAGATTAAAGATCCCATAACCTTAGGACTTTTCAGATCATAAAGAGAGTTGTGCGCTGATATTACTCGAACATACTTTATGAAAAAGTCAACCCCTAGTAAACTTTTTAAACACAAACTTATATATTTAGGCCATTATTCTTGTATATATTTTCTTAGTACATGAAAATGGGTTCGCTTGTTGTTAATGTTTGCTTCCCAGACTGACGTCGCCCGGACTCTTCCGTATAAAATTTAAAAAGGTGAAAAATGTTGACATCTGTCGATACACTTACAGGATGTTTACTTATTATTACTTATAATTATATCTGCGTTCGTGCATTAGTGTATGCAACTATACAGACAAGTGCTGTATGAAACTTCAGAACAGTTACAATTTTATCATAAAATTGAGACTTGAAACTCAATTTATCTTTTTTTTTATATTTTCTTTCAAACACTTATTCATATTTCCACCATACTTTTATATTTTCTGGATTATTTTTGTTTTAAATAAGATGGTTTTAACTGCTGTAAACATTTTTAACGGGTAAAATATCTTATTAATCTCTTATTTTACAAAAATTATCAACTTATCTAGAGCCGGTGCATACTATTCCAGAATATCCCGACCAGGAGACCCAATCTTGATTGTGGGCCCCAGTCAGTACTTTGTAACCCTCGCTATCTTGTCAACATTTGCTTTATTCTATCTATATTTATGTACGTTGCAAGTTAAATTAAGCACAACTGATTATATGTATTAAAGGATGAAAAGTTTTTTCGGATTTTGACATAATTCTGTGGAACTTTTTTTCATCCAAATCCCGAGAATTTGTCTTGCTAAATCTCGAAAAAAATAGAAAAAAATTCACTATTCTTCATCCATAATATTGAATGTGTTAAAATTATTCAACATTTTAGCAAGAAAAAAATCTCAAGTTGTTAAAAAGCGCCGCAAAACATTGTTCATTTATATAAGATGGAATGATGTCTCTAATTTATATTTTTTAGTAGAATTAGTTCACCTATATAGTATATGATCCATTATTGTACATACTTAGGTTACAGTATGTTGTGGAGTAAATAAAACACCCTGGTAACACAAATGAACTAGGCAGAGCGCCTTAAATAAAGAACTCAAAGTCAGTTAGCTCCTTTGAAGTCAGTCGAGACATAATAGTATAACCGCTAGGAGTGAGTTATAACAGTGGCAACGAGGGATCGAAATTCATACGGAGTAGGAAAAAGCACGTTTTGCTTTGGCGCACATGATAACAGTGACGACGAGAAATTAGAACCACGTTGATTTATTTTTTTTTTTCATTAGTGTGTGTAAAAAAGAAAGAAAGAAGATATTCTTTAAATATGGAAGAATTATTAGCCGAAGTGGTAAAAATAGAACAACAACAGCAACAATAGCAGTTGTTGTAACTCCAGAAACGACAACAAAATTTAATTGAAATAATACGGAAAATTCCCCAAGTTCTTTCACTCCCGACACGGTGGCAAATGCCATAGCTGAATTCACATACAATTCAGATGATGGATAATTTATAAGATAAATGCAAATTTTCAGAGAAGAATACAGCGACTCGAAAGACGAGAAAAAAGCAAGAGTTTTGTTGAGAAATTTAGCACCGGTAGAACATGAAAAATACTGTAATTTTGTACTACCGAAAGAAACAGGATGAATTTGCTTTGAAGAAACAGTAAATATTCTGACTAACTTTTTTAGCGAGAAGTGTATTAATCTGACGAAAAAAGAAGACGGAGATTTTGTCGCATATGCTGGAATCGAAAAGATTTGAAAGATTCAAATTAAACGGATTGATTCCGAATATATTTAAAGGTTTGATTTTCGTTCTGCGAAAAAAGACACAGAAATACGTTCTAGAATTCTAACGAAATATGAACCGAATCAAAAACTAACACTAGCAGAAATATCGCATGAATGACAGAGAATTCTAAATTTGAGACGCGATACGGAAAATATGGAAGAAAAAGAATGCGCATAAAGAAAAATGTGGAAAAAGAAAAATTAATCCATGTTTCAGATGTGGAAGGTTACATCACGGAGACGACTGTCCCTTTAAGAATTCAAAGTGCTATAAGTGTGGAAAAATAGAATATAAAAGTCACACTGTAAAACTAAAGCAAGGAAATATTCTCACACAAAAAAAAATTCGTACACAGCGTTGCAAGAGAAAACTGTACTCTGTTCCATATCTTGGCTGAGTTTTCTATCTTCTTTCCATCATATCTCATCAGTCATCCATTCGTTTTTTCTACTTCGTTCTGACTCCTTTGGGATGATATCGTTTGCTGATGTCACTAAAGCGTCTCTTAGTGCGTCCCATTTTGAGTTTCCATTATGTGCCTCGTATCTTCTTTTCACATTGTCTATATATTTTTTCTTTTAGGTTAGGATCGCTCAGGAGTTTGCTGTATTGCAGTTTGGATGCTGTGTTAGGCTTCTTCAATTTCCGCAGTTTCACTCTTAGTTTACATATAAGAGGGCAATGATCTCTTCCTCAGTCGCCACTTGGGTAGATGTGAATCATTGCGTTCCTGAATCTTTTGTTGATGGTTATATAACCAATTTGGTTTTTAGTTTCTCCTCCTGGGCTCCTCCATATCCATAGTCGCTACCTAGTATTAGTCCTACTCATTTGTCGTTCTTCTCACTGCCTGCATAAATTATCCTGTGTTTGTCGCTGACAAAATCACTCTTGTTTAGCCATTTGGTTTCACATACACCTAGAATGTCGGTTCATTTCTTGTTTAATATTATCAAACTGGCCGCAGTTGTTCAATGTCCGGACGTTCCATGCCCCGAGGGTTATTTTGTGTCTGATGCGAGCAGTCGCAGGATAACGGTCCGGTGACACCTGCTGCTCATAGACTAAAATGGATCAAAATATTGAAAAATTAGTAAAAGCCTCCAGAGGTTGTGCTCTGGCAGCCAAATCACCTACCAGAAAAGTACAACCTTGGCCAAAGATAGATACTCCGTGTCAAGACTACACATAGATTTCGCAGATCCGATAAACAGATTACGCTAGTGGTAGTACTTTTCTAAGTAGCCTGAAATTTGTAAGTGCAAAATCCAACTTCCACGGTTACAGTGAATTTTGTACACAAACTGTTTGCAAGATATGGTATTCCGGATGCCATAGTCTCGGATAACGGCTCACAATCCACTGCTTACGAATTTAAATACTTTTGTAAAATGTTCTCAATAGAACTCTGCCGTATCACCCAAGGTCAAAACGGATTATGAGACTATTTCTTCTCAGATAAATTCTTCTTGCTATTAGGGATACTGCCTATAAAAGTAATGCATCCGATAGTGAACAGGCAATATATAGATTTTGATCGCTATGAAATAATTATATTTTAGTATTTTTGTGAAATTTTTGTCTTATTTTTCTTCGGAAAGAGAAACAAACTTTAATTATTAAAATAGATTTATATCTGAATTTCTGGTATGAAGAGTTATTATTGTGATAATAACAATAAAGATGAGAACATTAGTCGAAATGTAAATAATTCAAATAAAATAAGATTTCTTCAGATAGTTGAAATCTGTTTAAAGAAAGAGGTGGGTGAATTTGGTGAGATGAGACCACGCTGATCAATTTAGATCAGTCCAAGGCATTTGATGGCAGCTGTCCTGCAGGCCGCCGGATTCGAACCTCTGTACTGCTCCCCCCAGTACTGTGGTACAGGGGAACGGGAAGCTGTCTGGCACTTTTGCGCTGTCTCGGTCGGTCCGACAGGGTTGTCCACTGTCGCCCCTACATTACCCTTTGACGTTGAAGCCTCTCCTTCGCCGGCTAAGGGACAGGGCGTGCAGTCTCTGGAGTGGCTCGAGCCAGGGTTTCCGCGTACGCCGTTGACGTATCTACTTTCGTGGCGTCCCGCAGCAACATTGAGGTGGTACTGAACTTGCTTGAACGGTACGAAATGGTTACAGGGGCCAAGATTAACCGCGACAAGTCTTCCGGCTAGCGGTTAGGTGCCAGGACGGAGGTCGATCTTCCGGGGCCTTTGGTTGGACGGATGGTCCTGTCCGTATTATTGAAGTGTGGAGTCCAGCTGGAGAAAAATTGGCCAGAACTACAGGCAAAGGTCGGCGTGACCGGTTAGACTTGGCATCGAAGGAGGTTGTTAGTGAAGTGCAGGGCAGAGGCGTGTACCACTTACGTCTTTCCTCTTGTCCTTTACCACTTGTCTATACTTCCTCTCTGTAAGGAACATAAGAAGACGCTTGAGCTCTTGCTATCCTCCATTTTATGGAGGAGACGCAAGCATAAAGTCGACAGAGAAGTCTGTGCACAACGTGCGAGAGTTTTCGCTTACCTGGCGACTGGTTCGGAATAGGCTATTTCTCAATGACATGACCTGCATATGGGGCTTGGCGATTTGCCAGACTGTGAGCGCTAATACGTTGGCATTGAAGAAACGGCTTCGGGAATAAGTTTTAGGTCAAACTTCCCCTCTGTCATTTTCGCCGAAATAGCTTTGAAACTGATCCAAATAATAGCTTTCTAACTGTCCCAGTCGCTCCCAACTGAAAAACAGCACAGGACTATTGTCCTCGGATCCGCTCCCTTTGGGACCATGTCAGCGAGTTGACGGCTCGTTCCGCTCCCGAAAAGCTCGTGCTCATCGATCGTGCATACGCGTGTGACAATGTGTCGCCCTCATATTCTGGGGTGAAATGTATAATGTTTCTTTGAGCATCAGCTCAATATGAAGATTAGAACTGATAGAAAATGGTTGGTTTCGAAAGACTTTAGCGAAGGGTGGGTGACTGAGCCGAGCTTGGTTCGTGTGAACGGGGCTAGCCTTGATTTTTTCTTTTAGGTCTACATCGGGGTAGTTTCCTGTGGAGTCATCCCCTGGTTAGGCTAGACAAACTTTGTGTACCTGGTTAATGTGAGTAAGTGTTGTTCCCGACCTGCTCCTGGATACATCTTTGGTTATGATCCAAGTTGAGATTCCCAACCTACGCATTTTGTTTTTGGCCTCCTTTCATATCGACTTTGTTCGTATATATTTTCTCCTTTCCCTCTCCGTTAGAGAGAGAGCCTCTTGATTCTGTCGTAGGGCAGAATACAGCGGTCTCTCTTTTTTTAGGGTTGGACGGGTCCTACTAACATCAGTTATCCTTAGTTTGTTTGTTTTCATATTTAGTGTGTTTTGGGGTTCATCCCCTCCACTCCGATTGTAAATCATTAGATTTTTATGTATGAAATTTTTATGATCATCAAATTTTTATATCACGTCTTATAGACTAGATCAGACTTCTCAATCCATTCGACTACAGACGCAGAGCCGTCAAACTCGGGAATAAGTTTTAGGTCAAACTTCCACTCTGTCATTTTCGCCGAAATAGCTTTGAAACTGATCCAAATAATAGCTTTCTAACTGTCCCAGTCGCTCCCAACTGAAAAACAGCACAGCGTTCCAAAAACGAACGCTGTCCTCCTAGCTTACGTACTCTCGTGAATTCTCGTAGCCGGGACAGTGTCTTTCTTAAATTAAGGTGTCATTTTCTTCTACACGTTTATATTGTTTTTATGCCAGCCGCCTAGATCGAGTTAGACAAAACAAAGTTATTAGCGAGAGTTGAGATAGAGAAAGCGGGAAATGGAGCAAGCGATAAGGCTGAGATAAATTAGTTTGAGGCCGCAAACCGACGAGGATAGACAACAACGGTTGAGTTAACCAAGCAAATACGCCTCGTCCCAAAGTTCGTGGAAAACGAAGGGGAAGAGTACTTCGACCACTTTGAGCAGATATCCGTCAATATGAAATTGCCCAAATAATATTGGCCCATGCTTTTACAGACTGTGCTAAGCAGTAAAGCACAGAGGACGTATGTGTCTCTAATAGCCGAAGATTGCGCTGACTATGAAATATTCACGGCAGCAATACTTAAGTTATATGAAATAAGTGCCGGAAGTCTACAGACAGAAATTTAGGGAGTCACAAAAGGCACGAAAACCAGATATATGCAGAATTTAGCAAACAGGAGGTACACTTTGATAGGTGGTGTCACTCAGATCGCTAATGGGAGCCACAAAAAATTAAAATAACTCATGTTAATGGAAGAATTCCAGGGCTGTGCCCCTGAAGACATGAAAATCTACCTAAGCGAAAGAAAGGTAGAATCCAGCTATGACATGGCTGTCTTAGCAGATGAATATATCATAACCCACATGAAGAGTAAAATTATAAAACCTATAGGATCTGCCCAGCCCAACCCAACCACAAACCGATCCACCCTAATAATGAAAACCGTGATGGCCACATTAACCGACCGTTATTCAATTGTAAGAAACCAGGTCATAGTTCTTTGGGAAGAAAGGAAATCGACCGAAACCAATCACAATCTGGCGAGACGGAGAACTATGACCGGTGAGTCAGTAACGGTTAAAGGAATAGACGGGCGACCTATAAAAATTGAATTGTTCGTAATTAAAATAAAATTCAAGTGGAAGAATGGTGAGGTGATAGTAGGACTAATAGACTCATTACCAATGATAGGAAATTCGATACTGTTGGGAAATTATATAAGGGGCAGAGAAATGAATCGTAAACATGAAAGAGACTAAAAAAACCGGTATAAAAGGTACGAAAGCAGCCTCGATAAGTCTCACGATATCCGTGGCTTATGAACTACAAATTGTATGTCATTAAGGGATAATCAACTAAACACTTCTACTGGCTTGGCATAAGAGTGGACGTTAAAGAATTCTGTCGAACATACCCAATATGACAAGTTACTGGCAAACCTCACCAGAAAATTATTGTACCGTCCCTACCACCAATCCGAGTCGTAGAAAACTTCAGTAGAATAATGATTGATTGTGTAGGACCCGAACTAAGTCTTGTCATAAGTATATACTGACGATGATGTGTGTTGCTACCAGATTTCCAGAGGCCATCCCCTTAAAGAACATATCATCGAGAAAGATTGTAAACGCCCTAATATTTTTTTTCACCAGAGTAGGGTTACCTAAGGTCATTCAGACGGACCTGGGCGTTGAAAATCTTCCAACAAGTCACACGTCAATTGGGAATTCAGCATCTCCGATCGAGTGCCTATCAACCAAAGTCTCAGGGAGCGTTAGAGCGATTCTATGCTACCCTCAAAACAATTCTAATTCCAGTCGTTTCGTTATATTAATTTATGCGCTGATAGCCTTGGGAAAGGAACAAATCTATCTCTTCTCCACCCAGTTATGGGTTCCAATAGCAGGACAGACTGAGTTGGCAACCAGTCTATCGCAGAAATAAACGCTAGCCTACTGTAGGAAAAATGTTCTACCTAGTCATAAACCGAAAAGAGACAAGCGTGTATCACGTAGATCATTTAATTAACTGACATTCTACGTGTCCCTTTTTCCCCTCCCACAGAGTAAACTTAAAAAAATTTTTTTTCAAAAATAAAAGGAAAAACCTATGAGAAAGAAATGTGTAAAAAAGATGGCTGCATCGAATAATTATACATGTAAAAAAAGGTGGCAGTAAAAAGAAAGAAAAGGTAAAAAAGATAGCTGTATCGAATACTTGTGAGTTGGCTTTTAAGACTAAACGCTAAAATAGAAAGTATATCAACAATGCAAGCTGCCAAAGAAGAAGTGTTTTCCAGGTCTATGGAAGGTCTCAGCTCTATGTTGTTTTCAACATCCCTATCGCAATATCCCCCATGAGTCATCAGCAAATTCATTGTCTATTATCAGTCATAAGCAAACAATTATCGTCTCAGGAAGCTACTTTACAATTATCAAGTCCTTCCTATTAAGTAGGTCGATGAGGATCGTCGTTAATGGGCAGTCTTCTGAAGCCCATGAGATCAATGCACGCGCACCCCAAAACTATCTCCGATTTCTGCTTTAACGATTTACCCAGGAATATTCCCAGATTATTAGTAAATACACATTATGAGTGCTGCTTCCAAAATCTAGAATTTCAAAGCCTGGCAGCTGATCTATCGTGTGACCTAGCTCAATGGGGGGAAATATAGCTTGTAACAATTAATACCTCCTAAACCAAGCTATTAATTCTTCATCACCACCGAGATAACACTGAATTTTCTCCATGAGGAACGGTTATACTGTGACATTATTTAGCACTCGTAAATAACACGAAGGCTGATGAATAGAACGATTGATATACCGTAAGAACACTGGTAAATAAAGAAAACGGTTAATAAATAGAACGGTGTGAGAAAGAATAAAGAATTCTTTTTCTTTTTTCATTATTTTTCAAAAAGCCTTATTCTCAAGAAAACGAAAAATTGCTTAAAGCAATATTTCTACGAGAAGGCAATATGGCGAACTTTTTGACAATTGATTGATGACCATCCCTAAAAGTACTGGTCGCCAAAAGCAGAAGTGGATGGAAACAGATAAGAATTGATCTATAATAAAAATTCGAGAATGAAGTTCCTTATGAAAGGAGCCATGTAGTTTGTGTCTAATTCTGGACCAAAAATATAAAACTTATATGGGAAATTTGTTTGCATCGGTGAAAGGTTTGAAATAATAATTCTTTGGATTAACGACCTTAAAGTTAAGCCACACCAGTCGAGAGCTATTAGTCGAGGAGTAGCCATGGTGGCAGGGGCAGATGAGACACAGGGGGAGGTGGAGGAGCTACCCACACTGCTTGGGTGGTGTTTGTGGGAGATGCTAATAAGAGAAGGAAGTTATAGGGGGGTTCTTTGTGAAAATACTGAATTCCCCAACCGCGCCATGACCCTCGCCGATTTTAGGTGAATGTCAATAAATACGAAGGAGTCGAAGCGACTGAGATTCTTCCAGCTACCGGACGAGAAACACCTCACGTGACTGCCTGCCTAAAGAGAACCTCCGACATCAGGCTTGTGCCAATCTTTACCAAGCCAGAAAAGTGCCACGTCTAAGTTAAGAAGCGGGTTGGGTCGACAAACGTCCGCAGACGGACTTAGATTTTGACAAAGAACTAACCAACTAAAAGGAACATATATAAACATATTATTTTTTATTCAAGTGTTTATTTTTTCTTGTGTCTTCATTCCACTTGGACCAGTCCAATACGAAGATACCTAACGACTATTTGACGCTGAACGACCTTATGATCAAAACTAATCACAACGTGGGATAACGCAAGCCTAGATCGAAGCGATTACCTTATTGATCAGCCGTGGGCATTGGATCTGGACGAACGGGAGGGACTTGAAGGCGACATTTGGTTGACGTGGTCCAGCATTGGAATCTGAAAGCGACAATACTCCCAATGAGGCCCATTCCCTTGAACGTCTGTTGAGACTATGCACTAACATCAGATGAATCGCGTATTTATACCCACTTAGATATCTACATTGTCTAGTGTTACATTGCTTTCAACGTATATTCTTGTAGGTTAAACACATACAGAAAAAATTTATTGAAACTGAACAGCAGGAAATTGATCACTTATAGATAGATTATCGCTTTTTCATTTAATGAAATTTTCTGAATTAGATGTTTTCTTATAATCCATGAGAACACTGATCATTGGTTGCATCGCTGGAAATGTTTCGGGATTGGGGAATATGCCCATCCAGATATGAATCTCTTCTTGCTGGGAAAAGTTAATTAACATCTGATACACACATGCATACACATACGCAGGAAATAAATTCGGCTTTATATTCATTAATTCTCTTCATTTCTTCTGACGTCTAGCAATTCTGTTTTTATCTGTAATTACAAATTGGTGACGAGACAGAAATCCGGATTTACATAAACATAGAAAAATTCAGGTGTAAGTAAATCAGTAGTTAATGTAAAGTTTAGAATTGATACATCGGAATTTATTTTTGGTGCAGATGTTTTGTTTTTTCATCTTCTTCTTTTTCTTCTTCTTCTTATTGTTATTGTTATTATTATTATTTCTGAATGTATCATGGATATGTTGTTGTTGTGCTGGAGAATTTCCTCGGAGGTCCAAGAAGGCCAGAGTGGCTTAGCGTAAATTTGCGCATAAGACCAGCAATTGTGGGCGAGGCGAATCGTACGAACTTCGGCGCTAGAATGACATGGCACGCGCGTCACTGAGCCAGACCGAGGCTGGCAGCGTGCGCAAAATGCTAATTTCTGCCTTCGGAAAAACGCAAAAAGGAGACGAGTGTTGCAAGGAATTAATTGCGTGTTATTTTGTTTGTTTATTTTTTTTTTTTTTTGCATAAGTTACGCCTGATGATAAGTTACGCCTGATGAGAATCTCGGATTTCGTACAAACTGTAAATTTACGTTAAGTTTGCCGTTTCATTTTTCGTTTTTTCTGTTATCTGTGAAACTTTTGAATTTTATTTTCAGTTTCCGTTTATTTTTCATTTTGTTTAATTCTCTACGTCCTACTTGTTTTTGTGTCCACTTTTTTGTAAACCAATCTTAATTTTTCTTTAGCGTATTTTTCTTTTTGGGTTGTAAACCCCTTCCAGACTCGTTTTATTTTTGTTACTAGTTTTTATTTTTACATGCTTAATTGTTGTTTCGGTTTAATTTTCCTTTCTGTTTTATTTTTTCCACGTCAATTTTGATTTTCCTTTTGCTTTTTTTTATTTTTTTTTCACTCTATCGCGACTCTAAGTCGTCTTTCTTCGTCGCGGGACTTTTTTCTTCTCGTTTAATTTCTTCTTTCTTCTTTCCATTTGTTTGTTTGCGTAAGGCATTGATATATAGGGCGAACTTATTATAATTTGACCGTGGTAGTCTGGCCCACCATGACGGAAAACCTAGAGGCGGTGCAAACGGAAAATACGTCACCGCCTTAAAAAAAAAAATATTTTACGATAATCTGAAGGAAAAATATTACGATAACCTGATTATTGCAATAACCTGAAGGAAAAAATATGACTCGTATTACGATAACCTAAAGGAAAAATATGACTCGTATACTAAAGGGAACAAGCTCCTTATAATTCCAGTGGAAATAGATGCAGTAAAGACAAGAACGATCTCCCTGCTGACCACCGACGTAGGAACCCGGAGGTTAATTGCGGTCAGTAGGGAAACGATGAAGGAAGCTTTGAAGAGTTTCAAAATAGGTTCAAAAATTCTGGCCAGGAGGTCGAATGCATTACAGGATATTTTGCTGGCTACAGAAAAAGAGATAAAGTAGTTGGCGGGCAGTGCCCTGACAACAAAGTCCATCTTCAGACGGAATATATGGAGACTCGAAGGACGAAAGTCACCGTCCATGGAGTGGCCGTGGACATCAGTGGAGATCGACTGGGGGCATTTTTTGCCCGATACGGGAGGTGGAGGATGTCTCGGCATCAATCAGTAAAGCCAGAATTGCTACTGTGGACTTTGTCCTCCAAGTGATATTGACGCGCAAAAGTTTCGGGGAGATCTCCAACGTGTTTATGTGCCTGGATAAAATGATGCCCATGGTTGTTGCAGACTGTCTTTTGTACTGCTGGTATTGCGGTGCCTCGCGAGACATGTCTAAACCGTATCCTACAGCCGAGGCAAGCAGCAACAGCGGAAGTGTCCGATAAAGTCCCCGATAGTGTTTGGACGGAGGTGGCCAGGAATGGACGAAGTCAATAAGAAATACCCCTACCCCACCCCTCAGTATGATGTCCCAGAGCAACAACAACCCCAGGAGAGGTCGGAGCTAGAAAAGCGGTGACATCTGCTACCTCAGTCCCAAAACGGATGCAACAAGAAAAGGAACAACAGCAGCAACAACAGCAGCCCAAGTAAAATCACCACCACCAAGACCAACAACAACTGCAACAACATCACAGAAACAACAGAAACATCAACAGCAGAAACAACAGCCGTAAAGTGACGTGGATTATTATATGGAAGTGGATGAAATGAACCAACTCGGTCCTCCTCTTTGAAGAGATGAAGAGGAGGAGGAAGAGGAGGAGAAACAGGAAGTAGAAGGACATGGACAAAGTCAGCGGAAATTGATTGCCTGCTCGGGCTCCACTTCCACACATCCCCGCCGTCCACTTCTACCCAACGCCACCTGTCCAGGAAAATAAAGGAAAGAAAAAAGAAAAAGTTACCCTGAAGCTGAGGATATTTGCAAGTTTGGCAGAAGGAAGGTAGAGAGGGACCTTTCCACGCAGAAGAAAACCTCTTAGGTTTCCTTTTCAAGATCTTGCAGAAGTTCCAGGGGTAATAACCAGTATAAGAGATACAGAGAATTATTTTAAAGTTTGGACACACCTGTTTGTGGCGAAGGACACATTCCCTAAATTACTAGTTGGGAACCCCTGATCTAAAAAAAAAAGCTTTTGAGATTCTGTGCAGGCAGGGTCCCGATGCTTCTCCATTCCTCTCTGTATAAGACATTACAATTAATGTATCCTACGAGCGTTGGCGGTATTGTCCTATAAGGACAAATGACGACGGAGATGAAAACAGGGAAGCTAGGACAATCGGTCGCGGCAATGAGATTTCCGTCCAGTCTGTGAATAGGTTCTTTGTTTTTTTTCAACTTTAAAAAATGTCTATCAAGATCGCCAGCCTGAATGTGAAAGGCTTGAGCGATCGAGGTAAGGCTGAGTTGTTACTTATTATCGTTCGGAGTGGATCGAGAAGACGTACTTTTTTGCGTCGTTGATGTATGTCTAGCTACTTTGTTGTCTATTCAGCATACGGGGACCAATTGACCAGAGGTATTTCTTTGCTGGTTAAGCATATTCTGGATGCGAGGGTAGACCTTGTCCATGTCGATGCGGTTGGGGAGCGGTTAATCGTGGCCGATATTGCTGTTAAAAGTAGTTAATTTCAGATCGTTGCGGTTTATAGCCCCGGTGGAGAATTTTTCTGCCAGTTAGAGCCGGTCTTGGTGGATTCGTCACTCTTAGTCTTAATGAGGGACAGGAATGTCGTCCTGAACCCTGTGACGGACAGTGGGGAAGATAGCGGAAAGTCGTTGGTTGATCTGTTCGGTGAGTTTGGTCTTGTTGGTAGTTACAGGATCGATCATCCTGGCGGGCGAGGAGATGTGGACGTCGGCACTTAAGTGGCCGTCTACCCAGGTAGGTATATACCTGGATATATTATTAATAAGAAGGGCCGAAATAGATCTGCTAGAATGTCCCACATTCTACTATTCGAACCACAGACTTGTCTGTGCCCGGGTGGGGTTAGACTCTAGACGCTCGATACTGGAAGTTCAATTTGCCTTTACTGAACAGGCGGGACTTCCGACAACAACTAACTACATTAGTGAAGCGGGCACTAGTGGGGGTGTTTATTGGGAATAGGCGGTGGAAGAGGCTTAAGGATAGGATTAGGTCCTTCACCACCCAATACAGCCAGTGGCTCGCACTACATGAGTCTAACAAGGTGAAGGCTCTCAAGAATAATCTTTCCCGGAACAAAGCTGGAGGTTGCCCTAAACATAGGCCTAGCTAAGGAGCTCTGTAGTGTGCGGCTATCAAGCACTACCAGGTCAGATAATTAGGCATAAGTTAAACAAGATGTCTTCCGAAACTGTGAACATGAGCGCAGAATTGCGCAAGGAAGAGATCCTTGGTTTTGATTGATACATTCGGTAAGTCAAGACCCCGGTGGGGCATACTCAGAGGTCGGCCGAAAGCATGTGTGGGACATTTCGGCGGCATTTCGAGAGTCGGTTTACAAAGGGCCTGGTCTATGTAACGAAGAGTTTCGCACCTTTGGCTGACTTTCCACACTTTGAGCCAACTGAAGCTGCTAACTGTGAGGGGGAAGTCACAGAGGTCGAAATCTCATTGGCATTGAAGAACGTCGGTAGTGGCGATTGGCTGTCCCGAGGCTGCCGGAACTATGTGGGCAACCAGGATAGAGTTGGCCAGAGGTAAGGAGACTCAAGAGTGTCCGATAACGACAATTCTCTGTTGGCGAGTGGCTGTCCTGTTTAGGCCAGGCCATGTAAGTGAGATTGTCCGCTGGGAGGGGAATTAGGATTAGTGGGAAGATACAAGTTACAGTGGTAGGAGGGCTGACGGCGATTGGCCGTAGCAATTATGCATAGGGACCTTTGAAATAGCAATCCCACCCATCTTCGATGTAAGCAGTGTTTGGGGCCGCGAATGGTGGAGTTGTTAGTAGAGTTGCGCAGAGTAGCAGGGTGTGACAAGAGAGTCGCAGAGAGTGGCGAACAGCAGAGGGGCAGGGAGTGACGAGCAGAGCCGCGAACAGCAGAATTGCGGAGGGTAGAATGAAGTCCATGAAAGTTCCTGAGGTGAAATCGTAATCGCGGTTGTTAGCAGAGTGTGGAGACCTGATATGAACCAAGTGAAAAGCCCTGTTGTATAATCGAGGGCGGACGCAGTATTCGAGTAAGAAATTAGAACAGCCGAGAGAGATAACCTGATACGAAGCTCTCTCTCTAAATTCTCTCTCTCTCTCTCTCCTTAATTTTAATTCTGCCTGTATATAAAGACTTGAACTCTATTAAAGCGACTCCATTCTTTCTCCTATGATTATTTTATCGTAATTTATTTTTTACTAATATACCCTTGTCCAGCCATCAGCACTATCAACAGACCCTGTCGGTCCAGGGTCGGTGAAACCACTCTTCAAGTCAGAAAATTCACAACGTGGGTGGATTGATGTCACTTGGTCCCGATTAGGAATCTGCCGGGCTTAACGGCCGAACCCACAAGAGATTAGTAGGTGATAGGCATAAGAGTACAGGTGAACGGAAAGGGTACAGGTGAACGGAAAGCCGTCTCACGTTTTTGAGCTGGTTCGTCAGGGCTACCTGCTGTCGCTCATACCGGTAGTCTGTACTTCCTGTCTGTAAAGAACGTAAAAAGGCGATCGAGCACTTGCTCTCCTCCCTCTTGTGGAGTGGTCGCAAGCATCATGTCCAGAGAGATGTCTGTGCCTAAAATCCGTGTCATGGTGGGCTGGGAATGTCACACTTCGTGAATCATCAACACGTCAAGGGGTTGGCTTTCATACGACGCGCGTTGACAGATGATTTGATCTTGGAGGGGGGGAGAGTGTAAGTGCCGCCTGCCCTCGCCTTACTATCATTCCTCCCGTTTCTAGGACTGAGTGCATTTCTAAGCCCCGGGATCAGTTGTGTTTCCTCCTCGATCATTGGCCTTGAGGGTCATTCTTCGAACTAGTGACCTTTCTCGGCCCTCCTGGTGTATCGGGAATTAGTGGAGGAGGTCGCAAAGGATCCACTTTGCAACATAGTTCGGTTTGTCGCCGAACCAGTTGTGCTGTTTTTGGTCTTGGGCGCCAGCAGTGAATTACCTCAGTAACCCTGAGTTTTCGCTTACCTGATGATTGGTTCAGAATAGGCTACCTTCAGATGGGGCTTGGCGAATATAGGCATATCCACGGTGTGAGTGGATTCTGGGACTATGTCGACGAGTTGACAGCTCGTATCACTCCCGAAAAGCTTGTGACCATTGATCCCGTGTGACAATATGTCGCCTCCGTATTCTGGGTGAAACGGATGGTGCTTCTAGTGCTGCTAGCCACGGCTAGAATGGTGGTGTTGACGACGTGGATGGAGGAAAGCTTGCAATGTGAGCGATATTCTCATCAGGATTTCATCAGGTTCTCTGAGCATCAGCTCAGGATGAGGATTAGAACTGATAGAAAATTTTTGGTATGGACAGATTTCCGCGAATAGTAGATAACTCTGGCGAGCGTGGTTCGCATGAACGGGGCTAGCCTTGATTTTCTTTTTTAAAGTTCACCTAAGTCACAACGGGTCATTTCCTATGCAGCACCCTCTGGTTAAGATAAACACTTCTAATGTGAATAAGTGCCTGTTCCCGGCTACCTCTTTTGTTATGATCCTAGTTGAGATTACCAACCTCTCCAGTTTGTTTTTGGCCTCCCTTTTTCATCTCGACGTCCCATGCCCGTATTTATTTTACCCTTCTCTCTTCCTTTGTCAGGGAGCCTCTTGATTTTGTCTGAAAACAAAATACAGCTGTCACTCTGATTTTGAGGAATAGACAGGACCTACTAAGATCAGTTATCTTTAATGTGTGTGTTTTCTTATATTTTACTTTGTTCTCGGATTCATCCTCTCCCTTTTATTTCATGCCATCATGATAATTTTAAATACAATTTCATACACAAATAAATTTTTATGTCATGGGGTGTTTTGTAGGTTCCCTGTAAATTTGTGGTGTTGTGGTATATGTAGAATTGAATGATGACGGATGAGTTTTTGTGGTGAATGTACAAATTGTAATGAATGAATGGGTTGTGAATCTGATTAGCTAGGTATTGGATAGTCAGTGTTTGGTGCCACAAATACTGTATTTTTACAGAATAAATATCGTAAGCATTTGCACTCAGTGCAGGTCAGAGAGGTGTGTTGCGGTGTATGCTAAATGAAAGTCCCTTGCGAGTGTTGTTCGAATTTCTATGCTGCAAAGAAATGGTTTCCATAGTAATGGTGCCAAAATGGCTTGTAAGCCATTTCGGCACCATTACTGTGGCGCAGAGACATGATAAGGCGATAGACGTGGTAGCCTGGCTGAAAAATGTGTGGCTGGTAACAAGACAAATTGGTGGCTGATGTGGCAAGCCTGCTACCATTGTATCTGGAGGGGGACGCACTGGCCCACTACATGGAGATGGATGAAGACGACCAAAGAGACATAAATCAGATAGCTTGAAGGAGGCGTTCACCGATGGTAAGTTCACAACCTACAGGAAGCTAACCGTGGTCCGGTGGGCTGACGAACAGGTGAACGTTTACACAAACAGATTAGTTAGGTTCGAGGGAATTGAGCTGAAAAGGCTCACTAAACTGACTTTCATCACTGAATTTCCTGATGCCATCTCCATAGGACTTAAACAGGCGCCATGCGGAACCTGGAGACTGGAGACCAAAGCCAATATGTGGTAATACCATAGTTCCTCCCAGGAGCGGTCCCAGTTACGGGTACAACGGCAAGGGTCACACAACAAAGGACTGTCGAAAGCACGGAACATATTACTACCGATGCGGCTAATTGGGTACTGTCTGGGAAACGGGCCAGGGGACGAGTCATCAACGCCAGCATTCTCCCCAACCAAGATGTTGATGTGGGTGCCAAAGTTAGGCCCACAGAAGTAAAACACGGAACACGGATTAGATGTAAGAAAGATATATTAACAACAGGTTACAGAGATAGTGTAAGCAGAGCTTACTATAAGTTAGTGTCCAACTGGTAGTCGTATGAGACTCTCTGTGTCACTCTCTGTCACTCTCTTGTAGAGTGCTATGTCGCCTACTTAATATAGGCCTGGAAGAGTCTATTGTGTAGGTAGTTTCCGGTCTCACAATACCCCCCTTCCAAAGAGTTTTCTTTTTTGAAAAGGAGAGAAAAAAAATAAAACTGTTAATACTTTTTCCTCTTGGATTTATTGTTTCTCAGCTGGAAGTAGAGATCTTGATGCGTGAGCCACAGCTTTTCGCGAACCATCTGGCAGTTTATGTAATATGCAAGCGCCTATGCCGTACGAGCTTGCATCACTTGCGACTATGATGTCGAGACTAGGGTCGAAATGTGTAAGGGAGAGGTCTGAAGTAAGAGTTTTCTTGATCTTCTCGAATGCGTCTTGGCATTCCGTGGTTTGTCCTTTTTTAAAAGTTGGTTTAGAGGCCCTCTCAAATTTTGCATGTTCTTAATGAACCCTTGGTAAAAAAAATTAGCTAGGCCGAGGAAGCTTTGTAACGCTTGAACGTTATCTGGGGCCGGCATATTACTGATCGCGTTGACTCTTTCTGGATCCGGCCGACGACCATCTTTATTTATGATGTGACCTAAGTATTTAATCTCTGGTAAGAAAAAGTCACACTTTTCCTCCTTAACCTTAAATCCATATTCTTGTATCTTTTCGAATACGTTTATTATATGGTTCCGGTGCTCTGCCGTAGTTTTACTAGTAACTAGTATATCATCCAAATAGGCTGTTGCGTAGTCAAGATCGCCTAGCATGGCGTCTATGACCTGCTGGAAAATCGCAGGCGCTGTTGCGGTTTTTTGTGTATATATATATAATGACTAGGAGATTTATTATGCTTTTATACATAATTGTGGCACAAAGCCGATGAAGGGGAGGGGTAAAGGCTGGTCCAAACTAACTATCCTATACCTAGCTAATCAGATTCACGACCCATTCATACGTTACAATTTACCCATTCACCACAAGAACTCGTCCATCACCAATAGTTCTCTCATGCACCATAATAGCACATTCTTACCAGGGGGTCCTACAAAAAACGCGCCCCACACCATAAAAATTTGATGATGATATAAATGCTATACATTAAAATTCTAATAATGATAGAATGAGAGGGGAGGGTAGATGAACCCAATAATAACTAAAAAAGTAACTGAAAATACAAACTAAACCTAACATATGTTAGTAGGAAGCCGTCAAACCGTCAAAAATAGAGAGGCCGCTGTATTCTGCCGTGGGGACAAAATCAAGAGGCAACCCTCGCTAAGGGAGCGGGGAAAAAAGGCAAAAAAAAATATTATGCGGGAATGGGAAAATATAAAGCTGACCCAGTCGAGATAAAAAGGAAGGCCAAAACAAACTGTGGAGGTTGGGAATCTCGACTTCGATCATAACCAAAGAGTAGCCGGGTTACAAGCCAGGAACAACACTTACTCACATTAACTAGGTACACTTAAGCTTGTCTAACCTAACCAAGGGGAGGGTTACACAGGAAGCCAACCCGATGTGCAATAGGTTGACCTAGAAGAGAAAATCAAGGCTAGCCCCGGTCACACGAACCAAGCTCGCCTCTTTTACCCACCTTTCGCTAAAGACTGTCGAATGCAATCGTTTTCTATCAGATCTAATCTTCATATTGACAAAGTCATCGTCCAGCACACACGCATCGTAACTGCAAACAAAGTGGGTCTCCTCGATCGCGGCAACATCTTGGTTGACATCTTCTAAGACCTGTAAAATAAAAGACAGAATTAACCTACTCACATACGGGGAGGAAATATGAGTCAGTTAGGACCCCGACGGAATGTCCTAGGCTCCCTACACCTAGCTCTGACGTCATATGTCCATCTAGGACAATCCCGCCGACGTCCGTGGGGTACATTAATTTAAGGCACCTATATAGTGAGCGGTGGAGAATAACAGGGACCCTCCCAGCACAGTATTGGCGCATTTTCTTAGGCATGGGGAATCAATTTCCGCCATTCTGATGTTGTTGAAGACTTCTTTTGCCTCCGTTACATGACTCCATACCTTTAACGGACCTCCAGTATCCCTTATGCATGTAAGCACCCCCGGGTCACCCGGAAAGTTGCGGGGATCTTCAACTGATTTCCCTACTACAGAGACTTTCTTATACAAAAGTCCTAGTTGGACCCTTTTCCGGCCGGACTGGCTCTTTTTATGCTCTTCCCCCTCTACCTTACAAATTTCTTCCGACCCCGGGAAGAGTTTTTTTCTTTTACTTCTTGGTTGTTTTGGAATCATGGGGCTGGGGATCGGACGATCGCTGTGGGGAAGTTTTGAGTGTTTGAGGGAGGAGGGGACGGTGCACGTGAAGCACGCGATGGGGGGAGACTCCTACTTTTGGGGTCTCCACTGTTTCTTTGGGGTCGGCAGGGGTGGAGGTGGACCTGGTATTTTCCATGCCCTCCTCCTTCCTACTACGCCACGAATGTCTATTTTTTCCGCATCTACTTCCCCCTCCTCCTCCTCTTCCCTGCTTCTCTTCAGAGAGGGTGTTCTAGGGGGAGGCATTTTGTCGACCTCCATGCCTTCCTCCGCCTGAGGCTATTGCTGTTGCATCTTTTGTTGCTGCTTCTTGGGCGACTGTTTTTTCGCCCCTTCTGGTTTTTCCCCCTCATCCTTCTGCTGTTTTCCTGCCAGCTGCTTTGGTGGTGGTTGATGCTGCTTCTCTTTTTGGGGGGAGCTGGTGCACTCTTTTGCGGGGGAGCTGATGCACTCTTCCCCTTCTTTCAACTTCCCACCTCCTTCCAGGCGCCCTCAGCGCTTTTGGCTTCTGCCGTTTTTTTGGCGTCTGTACCTTCTGGAGTGGGCTGGATCACCGGTTGGGGCTTTTTTGTCGGGCACTCCCTTGTCATGTGTCCCGAGATACCGCACACCCAGCAATTCGGCCGCCTACCCTCCACAACGACCCACATCCTCCTCTTCCTGCAGACCAGGATGTTCGGGACTCTTCTGAACTCTTCCTGGTTAAGAGTCACCTGCAATTCGACATCACCGGTGGCAATTCCGGATTTGCCCACTATTGCCTTAACCTCTTCGACCTTCCCGTATTGGGCGAAGAAGGCACCCATCCTGTCATTTGGGATGTCTACGGGCACGCCGTGAACTGTTATTTTCGTCCTACGCGTGCCCATTTATTCAGTTTGCAGCTTTAAGTTTTTTTTATATTAGTATGCTGCCTGCCAGCTGCTTGGCCTCTTGTTCCGTTGGTAGGAGAAGGTCTCACAAGGCATTTGACCTCCTTGCCAGTACTTTTGGAAAGATTTTTAAGGTCTTGAGGACCTCCTCCATAGTCTCTCTGCTGACTCCTGTCAGCTTTCTACTTTTGATATCTGATGTTAGCAGGGAGATAGTTCTGGTTTCCACTGCTTCAAGGGCCTCGGGAATCGTTAAGAACTCGTTCTCCTTGAACGATCACTCGTACGTTTTTCTTTGGGCCTCATAATACTCCGCATCTTTTTGGGGCCTTGTCCTATTTTCGGACCAGGCTGTATTCTCCACCGCTACCGGCGGTGTTATGTTTTGCTCGTTCTCAATCATGGTGGTCTCCGACGACCACCACGACAGAACGAATGTGTCTTTAGTTAGTTTTTTTAAATAATTAAAACATAAAATGAATAAAGAAAACGGTGGACATCAAAAGGATAAATTTAAACAAAAGTGCAACCAAAGCAAACAAACAAAAAACAGTGAGGAGGGGAACAAAAGGTAGGAAAGCAAAAAATAAACACTGATACAAATAAACAAAAAATTAAATGCAAATAAACAAAATCAAAAAAGAATAGCTTTGAAACAAAAATGAAAAACTTTTCACACTTATCGGTACTTTTTCCAACTGCTAGTCCAACCCACCCAAGAAAGAAACAAGACACCTGGGGGGGTATATGTATAATGACTAGAGTATTTATTTTGTTCTAGTACAAAATTGTGGCACGAGGCCGAAAAGGGGAGGGGTAGAGGCTGGTCAACACTAACTATCTTATACCTAGCTAATCTGATTCATGACCCATTCATTACAATTTACTCACGACCCATACATTACAATTTACCCATTCACCACAAGAACTCGTCCATCACCAAACAATCCTTCAATCACCATAATACCACATCCTCTCAAGGGGAACCTAGCAAAATGCGCCCCACACCATAAAAATTTGATGATAATACATAAAATACATAAAATTCTAATAATGATGCAATGATGGGGAGGGAGATGAACCCAATAATAAACTAAAATAAAACATAGAATACAAACTAAACATAACAGATGTTAGTAGGGGACCGTCCAACTCTCAAAAAAGAGAGGCCGCTGTATTCTGCCCAAGGGACAGAATCAAGAGGCAACTCTCGCTAAGGGAGTGGGAAAACGGATAAAATATTATGCGGGAATGGGAAAATATAAAGCTGACCCAGTCGAGATAAAAGGAGGCCAAAAAAAACTGGGGAGGTTGGGAATATCGACTTGGATCATAACCAAAGAGTAGCTGGGTTACAGGCCAGGAACAACACTTACTCACATTGACTAGGTACACTTAAGCTTGTCTAAACTAACCAAGGGGAGGGATCCACAGGAAGCCACCCCGATGTGCAATAGGTTGACCTAGAAGAGAAAATCAAGGCTAGCCCCGGTCACACGAACCAAGCTCGCCTCTTTTACCCACCTTTCGCCAAAGACTGTCGAATGCAATCGTTTTCTATCAGATCTAATCTTCATATTGAGCTGATGCTCAAAGAATTGGATTAGATGCTGATGAGAAAGACAGTTGCCCCGCAAGAAAGGTCACTGGACCGGGGAACAGCCTTCAAGGCCGACCGACACTCGCGGGGTTTACAACGGCGCTCAACACACGAGATGGGGGGACTGATGGTAAGGCTAGGGAAGGCGTCCCTAACAATCCCCTCCAGAATCGGATCTCTCCCAGTCAATGCGCGGCGTAGGAAAGCCAACCTAGAGGCACGGACGTGACTCAAGAGGTGCGGCATTCCCAGCCCCCCATGACACGGACGTTTAGTGCAGACTCGTCTGTCGACCCTGTTCACGCGTCCCCTCCATAAAATGGAGGATAGCGATCGCTCGAGCGCCTTCCAATGGGTCTCACAGAGAGGAAGTACAGACAATCGATAAAGAATCAGGGGGAAAATGTATGTAGCACACACCTCCGCCCTGCCCTTCACGGACAACCGCCGTCGATTCCAAGTCTTGCCGGCAGAATCGACCTTTGCAAGTACTTCAGACCAATTCTTCTCCAGCTGGAGGTCCGGTCCAAACCACACTCCAAGAATGCGGACAGGTCCATCCGTCCAACCGAAGCGGCCCGGAAGAGCGACCCCCTTCCAGGCACCTAACCGCAAGCCGGAAGACTTGTCGCGGTTTATCTTGGCCCCTGTCACCTTCTCGTACCGGTCAAGCGCCTTCTGTACCGCCTCGATGTCGTCCCGGGACGACACGAAAGCAGATACGTCATCGGCGTACGCGGAAACCCTGGCTCGAGCCCCTCCAGGAACGGCGATTCCGCGTAGGGCCGGACTGCCGGTCTCGTCCTTCAGCCTGCGAAGGAGAGGCTCCAACGCCAAAGCATAAAGGAGAGGCGACAGCGGACAACCCTGACGAACCGACCTAGACAGCACGAACGCGTCCGACAACCTTTCGTTCACCTGTACCACAGCACTGGGGGAGCGATACAGGAGGCTAATCCAGCGGCAGAAGTTGGGTGCGAATCCAGCGGCCTGCAGGACAGTAGCGATGGTCGACCCTATCAAATGCCTTGGACTGATCCAAATTGATCAGCGCGGCTTGCTCGTCGTCTTTTACACCCTCTATGATCGTGCGGATCAGATGCAGGTTGCTCTGAATTGTTCGGCCCCTCACAGAACAAGTCTGCTCAGGTCCCAACAGAGACTCGGCAACTGACTGCAAACGCTCCTGCAGGATCTTGGCCATAATCTTTAACTCTGTGTTTAGCAGAGTTATGGGCCTGTAGTCATCTAGCTTCCCCCCACCACCTTTGCCCTTTTTCAACAGAGTGATCACGCCCCTGGTGATCCGGTTGGGGATGGACCCCGACCGAAACCAGTTGTTGAACACTGCAGTCAAAATCGGAACAAAGATGTGCGACAGCCTCAAGTACAATTCATAGGGAAAACCATCCAGACCGGGCGACTTGCCTCTGCCGACCTTCTTCAAAACCACGTAGACTTCGCCGTCCGTGATCTCTCCCTCGCAGCTAGCCGCTTCAGTCGGCGAAAGCCGAGGAAAGTCAGCCAAATAGCTACGAAACTCCTCCTCACGGAGACCAGGCTCCTTGGTAAAACGACTCTCGAAATGGCGCCGAAACGCCTCGCACATGTCGTCAGTGGCCCGAAGAGTACGCCCCTCCGGGGATTCGACTTCACGAATGTAACGATCGCCACCTCGACGGACCTCTTCCCTGCGCAGATCTGCGCCCAAATTCACAGCTTCGGAAGACATCTTGCTTAACTTATGTCTAATTACCTGGCCCATGTACCGCTCGCTATTCGAACGATCCAGGGCCTCCTTAGCTAAGGCTATCTCTAGGGGATCCCCCCCAGCCACCGCCCGGGAATAACTAGACTTGAGTGTCTTCACCTTATCAGCTCTATCTAGAGCGAGCCGTTTGCCGAAATCAGTGGTGAAGGACCTAATCCTACATTTAAGGCGTTCCCACCACTTATTCCCGATAACCGCCCCCACTAGCTCCCGCTGCACTAGTCTAATTAGCTGTTCCCGAAAGTCCTCCCTGTCCAGTAAGGACAGATTGAACTTCCAGTACCCAGCCATTCTAGGCCTACAGTCTAACGCCACCCGGGCACAAACGAGTTTGTGGTCCGAATAGCCTACCCAGTGGAACGTAGGGCAATCTAGTAGATCTATGTCGGCTCTTCTAACTAACATTCTGTCAAGGTAGCTAACTACCTTGTCAAAAGGCCAATTAAGAGCCCACGTCCACATTTTCCTCCCGGGATGATCGACCCGGTATCAATCGACGAGACCATAATCGTCGATCAGATCAACCAGGCTACGATCGCCCCTTCTCCCGCTAGCTCCCCGCCCCCTGTCTAACTTGGGGTCCAGGATGGCATTCCAGTCCCCCATTAAAACTAGGCGCGTTGAATCCACCAGGAACGGCCCCAACCGCCGAAAAAACGAGACCCGCTCCTCCCGGTCGTTGGGCGCATAAACCGCAACGACTCGGAACGAACCACTTTTCACGGCAATATCGGCCACGATCAACCGGCCCTCGGCATCGGTATGCACAAGGTCCACCTTCGCATCGAGAGTACGCCTGACAAGCAAAGAAACTCCTCTGGCAGAACGGTCCCCATATGCTGAATAGACGACAAAGTCATCCTCCAGCACACACGCATCGGAACTGCAAACAAAGTGGGTCTCCTCGATCGCGGCAACATCCACGTCCAGGGACAGAAGGTCCCGGAGCAGGCGGGCAGCCTTACCCCGATCCCTTAAGCCCCTCACATTCAGAGTCGCTATCTTGGTTGACATCTTCTAAGACCTGTAAAATAAGAGACAGAATTAACCTACTCACATACGGGGAGGAAATCTGAGTCAGTTAGGACCCCGACGGAATGTCCTAGGCTCCCTACACCTAGCTCTGACGTCATATGTCCATCTAGGACAATCCCGCCGACGTCCGTGGGGTACATTAATTTAAGGCACCTATATAGTGAGGGGTGGAGAATAACAGGGACCCTCCCAGCACAGTATTGGCGCATTTTTCTTAGGTATGGGGAATCAATTTCCGCCATTCTGATGTTGTTGAAGGCTTCTTTTGCCTCCGTTATGTGACTCCATACCTTTAACGGGCCACCGGTATCCCTTATGCATGTAAGCACCCCCGGGGCACCCGGAAAGTTGCGGGGATCTTCCACTGATTTCCCCCCTACCGAGACTTTCTTGTACAAAAGTCCTAGTTGGACCCTTTTCCGGCCGGACTGGCTCTTTTTATGCTCTTCCCCCTCTACCTTCCGGCCCCGCGAAGAGTTTTTTCTTTTTCTTCTTGGTTGTTTTGGAATCCTGGGGCTGGGGATCGGACGATCGCTGTGGGGACGAACCCCGGGAAGTGTTTGAGGGAGAAGGGGACGGTGCCCGTGAGGCACGCGACGGGGAAGGGGGGAGACTCCTACTTTTGGGGGCCTCCACTGTTTCTTTGGGGTTAGCAGGAGTGGAAGTGGACCTGGTTTTTTCCATGCCCTCCTCCTTCCTACTACGCCCCGAATGTCTATTTTTTTCCGCATCTACTTCCCCCTCCTCCTCCTCTTCCCTGCTTCTCTTTAGAGAGGGTGTTCTAGGGGGAGGCATTTTGTCGACCTCCATGCCTTCCTCCGCCTGAGGTTGCTGCTGTTGCGTCTTTTGTTGTTGCTTCTTGGGCGACTGTTTTTCCGTCCCTTCTGGTTTTTCCCCCTCCTCCTTCTGCTGTTTTTCTGCCAGCTGCTTTGGTGGTGGTTGCTGCTGCTTCTCGTTTTGAGGGGGAGCTGGTGCACTCTTTTGCGGGGGAGCTGATGCACTCTTCCCCTTCTTTCCACTTGCCACCTCCTTCCAGGCGCCCTCAGCGCTTTTGGCTTCTGCCATTTTTTTGGCGTCTGTACCTTCTGGAGTGGGCTGGATCACCGGTTGGGGCTTTTTTGTCGGGCACTCCCTTGCCATGTGTCCCGAGATACCGCACACCCAGCAATTCGGCCGCCTACCCTCCACAACGACCCACATCCTCCTCTTCCTGCAGACCAGGATGTTGGGGACTCTTCTGAACTCTTCCTGGTTAAGAGTCACCTGCAACTCGACATCACCGGTGGCAATTCCGGATTTGCCCTCTATTGCCTTCACCTCTTCGACCTTCCCGTATTGGGCGAAGAAGGCACCCATCCTGTCATTTGGGATGTCTACAGGCACGCCGTGAACTGTTATTTTCGTCCTACGGGTGCCCATATATTCAGTTTGCAGCTTTAAGTTTTTTGATATTAGTATGCTGCCTGCCAGCTGCTTGGCCTCTTGTTCCGTTGGTAGGAGAAGGTCCCACAAGGCATTTGACCTCCTTGCCAGTACTTTTGGAAATATTTTTAAGGTCTTGAGGACCTCCTCCATAGTCTCTCTGCTGACTCCTGTCAGCTTTCTACTTTTGATATCTGATGTTAGCAGGGAGATAGTTCTGGTTTCCACTGCTTCAAGGGCCTCTGGAATCGTTAAGAACTCGTTCTCCTTGAACGACCCCTCGTACGTTTTTCTTTGGGCCTCATAATAGTCTGCATCTTTTTTTGGCCTTGGCCTATTCTCAGACCAGGCTGAATTTTCCACCGACACCGGCGGTGTTATGTTTTTCTCGTTCTCATTCATGGCGGCCTGCGACGACCACCACGACAGAACGAATGTCTTTTTTAGTTTTTTTTTTTTAAATTAAAACATAAAATGAATAAAGAAAACGGTGGACAACAAAAGGATAAATTTAAACAAAAGTGCAACCAAAGCAAACAAACAAAAAACAGTGAGGAGGGGAACAAAAGGTAGAAAATAACAAAAAAAAATAAACACGGATACAAATAAACAAAAAATTAAATGCAAATCAACTAAATCAAAAAAGAATAGCTTTGAAACAAAAATGAAAAACTTTAAACACTTATCGGTACTTTTTCCAACTGCTAGTCCAACCCACCCAAGAATGAAACAAGTCACCTAGGGGGGGGGTATATGTATAATGACTAGGAGATATATTATGTATAAAAAATACATAATTGTGGCACAAGGCCGAAAAGGGGAGGGGTAGAGGCTGGTCCAAACTAACTATCCTATACCTAGCTAATCAGATTCACGACCCATTCATACATTACAATTTACCCATTCACCACAAGAACTCGTCCGTCACCAAACAATCCTTCAATCACCATAATACCACATCCTCTCAAGGGGAACCTAGCAAAACGCGCCCCACACCATAAAAATTTGATGATGATACATAAAATACATAAAATTTTAATAATGATAGAATGAGAGGGGAGGGAGATGAACCCAATAATCAAATAAATATAAACACAAAATACAAACTAAACATAACAGATGTTAGTAGGGGACCGTCCAACCCTCAAAATAGAGAGGCCGCTGTATTCTGCCCAGGGGACAGAATCAAGAAGCTCTCTCGCTAAGGGAGTGGGGAAAAAGGATAAAATATTATGCGGGAATGGGGAAATATAAAGCTGACCCAGTCGAGATGAAAAAGAGGGTTAAAAACAAACTGGGGAGGTTGGGAATCTCGACTTGGACCATAACCAAAGAGTAGCCGGGTTACAGGCCAGGAACAACACTTACTCACATTAACTAGGTACACTGAAGCTTGTCTAACCTAACCAAGGGGAGGGTTCCACAGGAAGCCACCCCGATGTGCAATAGGTTGACCTAGAAGAGAAAATCAAGGCTAGCCCCGGTCACACGAACCAAGCTCGCCTCTTTTACCCACCTTTCGCTAAAGACTGTCGAATGCAATCGTTTTCTATCAGATCTAATCTTCATCTTGAGCTGATGTTCAAAGAATTGGATTAGATGCTGATGAGAAAGACGGTTGCCCCGCAAGACTTCCTCCTTTCGCGTCGTCCAAATCACCATTCGAGCCGTGGCCAGCAGCGTCAGAAGCACCATTCGTTTCACCCCGGAATACGGGGGCGACACATTGTCACACGCGTATGCGCGATCAATGGACACAAGCTGTTCGGGAGCGAGACGAGCCGTCAGCTCGCCGACATGGTCCCATAAGGGGCGGACCCGGGGGCAATGGTAGAAGGCGTGCGGAGCCGTTTCTTCTAAGCCAAGACCACACCGTTCACAGTCTGGCAAATCCGCCAAACCCCATATGAAAGCCTTGTCGTTGAGAGGCAGCCGATTCCGAGCCAATCGCCAGGTAAGCGAAAACTCAGGGTTACTGAGGTAATCCGCCGCTGGCGCCCAAGACCAGTAGGAGCGATACTCCTCCTCCGACAAGCCGAGCGTATCACGTAGGGAATCCTTCGCGGGCCCCTCCACTAATCCACGATAGAAGACCTTCCTAGGCCGTGAAAGGTCACTGGACCGGGGAATGGCCTTCAAGGCCGACCGACACTCGCGGATAAAATCCGACTCGTCCCGGGGTTTACGACGGCGCTCAACCCTCGAGATGGGGGGACTGATGGTAAGGCTAGGGAAGGCGTCCGTAACAATCCCCTCCAGAATCGGATCTCTCCTAGTCAATGCGCGGCGTAGGAAAGCCAACCTAGAGGCACGGACGTGACTCAAGAGGTGCGGCATTCCCAGCCCCGCATGACACGGACGTTTAGTGCAGACTCGTCTGTCGACCCTGTTCACGCGTCCCCTCCATAAAATGGAGGATAGCGATCGCTCGAGCGCCTTCCAATGGGTCTCACAGAGAGGAAGTACAGACAATCGATAAAGAATCAGGGGGAAAATGTATGTATCACACACCTCCGCCCTGCCCTTCACGGACAACCGCCGTCGATTCCAAGTCTTGCCGGCAGAATCGACCTTTGCAAGTACTTCAGACCAATTCTTCTCCAGCTGGAGGTCCGGTCCAAACCACACTCCAAGAATGCGGACAGGTCCATCCGTCCAACCGAAGCGGCCCGGAAGAGCGACCCCCTTCCAGGCACCTAACCGCAAGCCGGAAGACTTGTCGCGGTTTATCTTGGCCCCTGTCACCTTCTCGTACCGATCAAGCGCCTTCTCTACCGCCTCGATGTCGTCCCGGGACGACACGAAAGCAGATACGTCATCGGCGTACGCGGAAACCCTGGCTCGAGCCCCTCCAGGAACGGCGATTCCGCGTAGGGCCGGACTGCCGGTCTCGTCCTTCAGCCGGCGAAGGAGAGGCTCCAACGCCAAAGCATAAAGGAGAGGCGACAGCGGACAACCCTGACGAACCGACCTAGACAGCACGAACGCGTCCGGCAACCTTCCGTTCACCTGTACCACAGCACTGGGGGAGCGATACAGGAGGCTAATCCAGCGGCAGAAGTTCGGTGCGAATCCAGCGGCCTGCAGAACAGTAGCAAGGTAGCGATGGTTGACCCTATCAAATGCCTTGGACTGATCCAAATTGATCAGCGCGGCTTGCTCGCCGTCTTTTACACCCTCTATGATCGTGCGGATCAGATGCAGGTTGCTCTGAATTGTTCGGCCCCTCACAGAACAAGTCTGCTCAGGTCCCAACAGAGACTCGGCAACTGACTGCAAACGCTCCTGCAGGATCTTGGCCATAATCTTTAACTCTGTGTTTAGCAGAGTTATGGGCCTGTAGTCATCTAGCTTCCCCCCACCACCTTTGCCCTTTTTCAACAGAGTGATCACGCCCCTGGTGATCCGGTTGGGGATGGACCCCGACCGAAACCAGTTGTTGAACACTGCAGTCAAAATCGGAAAAAAGATGTGCGACAGCCTCAAGTACAATTCATAGGGCAAACCATCCAGACCGGGCGACTTGCCTCTGCCGACCTTCTTCAAAACCGCGTAGACTTCGCCGTCCGTGATCTCTCCCTCGCAGCTAGCCGCTTCAGTCGGCGAAAGCTGAGGAAAGTCAGCCAAATAGCTACGAAACTCCTCCTCACGGAGACCAGGCTCCTTGGTAAACCGGCTCTCGAAATGGCGCCGAAACGCCTCGCACATGTCGTCAGTGGCCCGAAGAGTACGCCCCTCCGGGGATTCGACTTCACGAATGTAACGATCGCCACCTCGAAGGACCTCTTCCCTGCGCAGATCTGCGCCCAAGTTCACAGCTTCGGAAGACATCTTGCTTAACTTATGTCTAATTACCTGGCCCATGTACCGCTCGCTATTCGAACGATCCAGGGCCTCCTTAGCTAAGGCTATCTCTAGGGGATCCCCCCCAGCCACCGCCCGGGAATAACTAGACTTGAGTGTCTTCACCTTATCAGCTCTATCTAGAGCGAGCCGTTTGCCGAAATCAGTGGTGAAGGACCTAATCCTACATTTAAGGCGTTCCCACCACTTATTCCCGATAACCGCCCCCACTAGCTCCCGCTGCACTAGTCTAATTAGCTGTTCCCGAAAGTCCTCCCTGTCCAGTAAGGACAGATTGAACTTCCAGTAGCCAGCCATTCTAGGCCTACAGTCTAACGCCACCCGGGCACAAACGAGTTTGTGGTCCGAATAGGCTACCCAGTGGAACGTAGGGCAATCTAGTAGATCTATGTCGGCTCTTCTAAATAACATTCTGTCAAGGTAGCTGACTACCTTGTCAAAAGGCCAATTAAGAGCCCACGTCCACATTTTCCCCCCGGGATGATCGACCCGGTATCTATCGACGAGACCATAATCGTCGATCAGATCAACCAGGCTACGATCGCCCCTTCTCCCGCTAGCTCCCCGCCCCCTGTCTAACTAGGGGTCCAGGATGGCATTCCAGTCCCCCATTAAAACTAGGCGCGTAGAATCCAATAGGAACGGCCCCAACCGCCGAAAAAACGAGACGCGCTCCTCCCGGTCGTTGGGCGCATAAACCGCAACGACTCGGAACGAACCACTTTTCACGGCAATATCGGCCACGATCAACCGGCCCTCGGCATCGGTATGCACAAGGTCCACCTTCGCATCAAGTGTACGCCTGACAAGCAAAGAAACTCCTCTGGCAGAACGGTCCCCATATGCTGAATAGACGACAAAGTCGTCTTCCAGCACACACGCATCGGAACTGCAAACAAAGTGAGTCTCCTCGATCGCGGCAACATCCACGTCCAGGGACAGAAGGTCCCGGAGCAGGCGGGCAGCCTTACCCCGATCCCTTAAGCCCCTCACATTCAGAGTCGCTATCTTGGTTGACATCTTCTAAGACCTGTAAAATAAGAGACAGAATTAACCTACTCACATACGGGGAGGAAATCTGAGTCAGTTAGGACCCCGACGGAATGTCCTAGGCTCCCTACACCTAGCTCTGACGTCATATGTCCATCTAGGACAATCCTGCCGACGTCCGTGGGGTACATTAATTTAAGGCACCTATATAGTGTGGGGTGGAGAATAGCAGGGATCCTCCCAGCACAGTATTGGCGCATTTTTCTTAGGTATGGGGAATCAATTTCCGCCATTCTGATGTTGTTGAAAGCTTCTTTTGCCTCCGTTATGTGACTCCATACCTTTAACGGGCCACCGGTATCCCTTATGCATGTAAGCACCCCCGGGGCACCCGGAAAGTTGCGGGGATCTTCCACTGATTTCCCCCCTACCGAGACTTTCTTGTACAAAAGTCCTAGTTGGACCCTTTTCCGGCCGGACTGGCTCTTTTTATGCTCTTCCCCCTCTACCTTACAAATGTCTTCCGGCCCCGCGAAGAGTTTTTTCTTTTTCTTCTTGGTTGTTTTGGAATCCTGGGGCTGGGGATCGGACGATCGCTGTGGGGACGAACCCCGGGAAGTGTTTGAGGGAGAAGGGGACGGTGCCCGTGAGGCACGCGACGGGGAAGGGGGGAGACTCCTACTTTTGGGGGCCTCCACTGTTTCTTTGGGGTTAGCAGGAGTGGAAGTGGACCTGGTTTTTTCCATGCCCTCCTCCTTCCTACTACGCCCCGAATGTCTATTTTTTTCCGCATCTACTTCCCCCTCCTCCTCCTCTTCCCTGCTTCTCTTTAGAGAGGGTGTTCTAGGGGGAGGCATTTTGTCGACCTCCATGCCTTCCTCCGCCTGAGGTTGCTGCTGTTGCGTCTTTTGTTGTTGCTTCTTGGGCGACTGTTTTTCCGTCCCTTCTGGTTTTTCCCCCACCTCCTTCTGCTGTTTTTCTGCCAGCTGCTTTGGTGGTGGTTGCTGCTGCTTCTCGTTTTGAGGGGGAGCTGGTGCACTCTTTTGCGGGGGAGCTGATGCACCCTTCCCCTTCTTTCCACTTGCCACCTCCTTCCAGGCGCCCTCAGCGCTTTTGCCTTCTGCCATTTTTTTGGCGTCTGTACCTTCTGGAGTGGGCTGGATCACCGGTTGGGGCTTTTTTGTCGGGCACTCCCTTGCCATGTGTCCCGAGATACCGCACACCCAGCAATTCGGCCGCCTACCCTCCACAACGACCCACATCCTCCTCTTCCTGCAGACCAGGATGTTGGGGACTCTTCTGAACTCTTCCTGGTTAAGAGTCACCTGCAACTCGACATCACCGGTGGCAATTCCGGATTTGCCCTCTATTGCCTTCACCTCTTCGACCTTCCCGTATTGGGCGAAGAAGGCACCCATCCTGTCATTTGGGATGTCTACAGGCACGCCGTGAACTGTTATTTTCGTCCTACGGGTGCCCATATATTCAGTTTGCAGCTTTAAGTTTTTTGATATTAGTATGCTGCCTGCCAGCTGCTTGGCCTCTTGTTCCGTTGGTAGGAGAAGGTCCCACAAGGCATTTGACCTCCTTGCCAGTACTTTTGGAAATATTTTTAAGGTCTTGAGGACCTCCTCCATAGTCTCTCTGCTGACTCCTGTCAGCTTTCTACTTTTGATATCTGATGTTAGCAGGGAGATAGTTCTGGTTTCCACTGCTTCAAGGGCCTCTGGAATCGTTAAGAACTCGTTCTCCTTGAACGACCCCTCGTACGTTTTTCTTTGGGCCTCATAATAGTCTGCATCTTTTTTTGGCCTTGGCCTATTCTCAGACCAGGCTGAATTTTCCACCGACACCGGCGGTGTTATGTTTTTCTCGTTCTCATTCATGGCGGCCTGCGACGACCACCACGACAGAACGAATGTCTCTTTAGTTTTTTAAACAAACATAAAATGAATAAAGAAAACGGTGGACAACAAAAAGGATAAATTTAAACAAAAGTGCAACCAAAGCAAACAAACAAAAAACAGTGAGGAGGGGAACAAAAGGTAGAAAATAACAAAAAAATAAACACGGATACAAATAAACAAAAAATTAAATGCAAATCAACTAAATCAAAAAAGAATAGCTTTGAAACAAAAATGAAAAACTTTAAACACTTATCGGTACTTTTTCCAACTGCTAGTCCAACCCACCCAAGAATGAAACAAGACACCTGGGGGGGGGGGTATATGTATAATGACTAGTGAGACAGTCCAGATGACTTAACTTCCTTTATAGTCTACTAATAGAAGCTTTTAACCAATCAGAAGCCGCAGAACATTGTATTCGGCGGCCATCTTTGTTTAACCTACCGGAACGACCAGTGCTAACTTGACAGGCGAAGAGGATAGAAGGAAGAACTACGCTCTGCTAAGATATCCACTGCGAACCTGAACTACGCTTTCCTACTGTCTCCGAAATATTCACTGCCAACCTCTGGATTCTATACTCGAAGACAACCGTCATGAAAATGTCTAACAGGCGCGACCTTTACTCCAAAAGCCAGCCTGTTGTATTTGTACAACCCTCTATGGGTGTTTATGCAGAGCAATTTGGAACTTTCTTCTTCCACCTCTATCTGAAGGTATGCGTCCGAGAGGTCGATTTTAGAAAAAAAATTTCCACCATTGAGTTTATTGAAAATTTCTTCAGGGCTTGGGAGAGGATAGTGGTGATCTTGCAAGGCATCGTTTAACCCTGTGGAAAAATCTGCGCATACTCGTATTTGATTGGACTTCTTTTTTACGTAGACCTTAGGTGCTGCCCACTCGCTGAAATCTGTTTTTGACAGAATACCTGCTTGTTCGAGTCTATCTAACTCTTTATTGATTTGCTCTAGAGCAGCGAAAGGGACATTCCGTTTCTTTTTGAATACCGGTTGTGCACCGTCCTTCACCTTGAACTTAGCTTTCATTTTAGTACATTTCCCAAGGCCGCCAGAAAAAACCTGCGGAAATTGTTGTTTGAGTTCCTTTTTTTGATTTACCAAATTGGACGTTGTACTTTGTATCTTGCGAAAAAATGTACTCATTGGGCAATCCCAAAGATTGAATTTTTCTATCCAATCAGTTCCAAATAAGTTGTCCGAAGTTTTTAATACGTAGGCTTTGAGCTTTTTGGTAACTCCATTTAGTGTTACTGTAAGTATTTCCTCGCCTAAAATGTTAATATTTTCGCTAGTTACGGATTTTGCTGTTTTATCCGTTTTTAATAAGGTCGGCTTGTTCAATTTTTGCCAAGTACGCCAGTTAATGGTTGAAATATCAGAACCAGATTCAAGCTGGAATTTAATGGACTTATTGAAAATATCCACTGTTATATATTTTCTTAAATTCCTATCGACAATATTGTCAGATTGAGCTTGCCTAATTTTATTTTTGGGTTTTCTTGTTCTTTTGGCGTACCAGCACGAAGTTAAAGTATGCCCACTTTTATTGCAATTTTTGCAATATTTTTTTGTTCTTAACTGGACAGAATTTCATCCAATGCCATTTACCACAATGGTAACATGGTCCGGGCGGTTTCTTTAACCTCTTTGAGTTTTGGCTACTGCGTAATTTAGGACATGAGATTTGCCTTTTGTCTTTTTGTGGGGAATAGGAGGTAGACTTACTTCTGATTTTATTAATCTGAGTCACACCTGATTCCTCGATAGTGTTTGAGTCACGCTTTACAGATATTACTCTTTGACAATCCTCTGCCAGTTTTTGGAGAGTCAATCCTTGTTCGTTGTTAAGCTTAGTCAGTACCCGTCGTCTGACTTCGGCGTCTTCTGCTGATACTAGACCTTGTGCGAAAATTAAGCCCTTAAAATCATCGGCAGTCAGTTCGGCTAGTTTAAAATCATTACATAGCTTGTTTACCGATGCTGCAAACGTTAGAAAATCTTGCTGGTTGTCTTTGACTGTGTTCAGGCATTTCCAAAGTTTGTGGAACAAGGTTGTGTTAGGCCCGAATAATTCCGATAGGAGCTTAATCGTCTCTGAAAAATCCAAATCAGTCGTTTTCTTGGGTAGTATGAAGTCTACGAACCTACTATGTTCTGTAGTTCCCAGTGTTCTCAATAGTAGACGTACCTTTTTTTTACTGGGCCATTGTTCACAGTCTACGTTGAAAATATCTTCGTAGCACCTGTAAAAAGCCTGGAACGTTTTATCTTCCTCTGGTACATATTCAAAGGTTTCCATTGAATTGTAGATTATACTCTGGGAGAATATTGTATCTTTTTCAGAGTTTGAGCCTTTTAATGCATTTACGAGTAATTCTTTAAGTTGTTTCTGTTGTAGTTCAGCATTCTGAAGCGTAATTTTTTGGAATTCCATTTGCTGTTTATGTAAATCCAAAAATAGTTGTTGTTGTCTTTCTTCTGATTTTTGTTGCTGGTCCCGATTTAGTTTTAACATTTGGGCAACTACTTTTTGCAAATCTTCCATATTTAAAAATGACAGCGCTTTTTTGTTGCTTTGAAACACGTGTACTAAGAGGAGGTACACAAGAAAAATCTTGATAGATTTGTTCCTTTTTTTTTTTTTTCTTTTACAGAAAAAAAATATATGGACAGACAATAGTTAAACTAAACTAATTATGTGTGTTTAGCTTTTTTTCCCGGTGGTTCCGTTAATTTTAACGTAATTGAATAATATTTCACCACACTTATGTATTTTTTTTATTTTTTTTTAGAAAGGTACAAAAAGAAGAAAACTCACCTCAGTGAATTTGAGGGGAGAATAATTTTATGCCCGAGTTCAACTCAGTTACATAAAAAAATTTTCGATAGTTTTTTCCGAAAACTTGAGTACAGTGGTAATACTTGATCTTGTGTTGTCAGTTTTTTTACGACAACTGTTTTTTTTTCTGTGTGTGCGGGTGTGTAGAAATCGTTCTCGTATTGGACAGACTTTAATATTCCGTAGATGTCGAATCGCTAGTTTGTCAATGGCGTTTGGTATTGGAATATATATTGACGCTAGGTGTTTAGCTTTTAAATCGCTAATGTATTAATACCAGCTTAATTTCACGTTCAACACTGCTGTGGGAACGCGTGGAGTTTGTGTATTTTTCGAGTACTGTCGTTATTGATACGGTGAGAACGAAATACTCGAATCTTTTCTGTCGCCACTGTTGTGGGACTGGCAAGGTATTGCGGTTTTTCGACGTGAATGCGTTTCTAGAATTCTTCGTCGACCAAGATGTGGGATTGGTAAGATATTTAGGTTTCGCCGTGAGTGCGTTTCTAGAACCCTCGTCGCCACTAATGTGGGTGCCAAAGTTGGGCCCACAGAAGTAAAACACGGAACACGGATTAGATGTAAGAAAGATATATTAACAACAGGTTACAGAGATAGTGTAAGCAGAGCTTACTATAAGTTAGTGTCCAACTGGTAGTCGTACGAGACTCTCTGTGTCACTCTCTATCACTCACCTGTAGAGTGCTATGTCGCCTACTTAATATAGGCCTGGAAGAGGTAGGTAGTTTCCGGTCTCACAATAGATGTAAATGCAGCCATCCCGGAGACATGCATCTATGTTGACGAGACGCGGTTTTCGACGCTAATAGGCACGGATGCTGGAACTGATCATCGAAATGGAACGCAGTGAACTGCTGTGGAAGCGAGGAAGCATGATCCCAGAAGTTCCCGGCATCATTACACAACGAACCTTGCTCTCCCGCTTCTCGGGCACCTCCCGGTATGTGAGTGACTTCGTGTGGCTTGCAAAATAATTAAGAGGAAAGCCAGTTCGGTCACAAAAAGATGTGATGATGATGCGAGGGACACCCTCCTCCAGCGTATGATGTCCGAGACCGTAGATGCAGTGAAGCGGGACGATATAATTGGGAAATAAATCTGAGATTCCGTTGCGCGTACACCCTAGTCGGGAGTGAAGCGAGTTGTTCCCAGGATGCGCTGTTCCGTCCAGGCGGCTGTCTACTAGAACAACGTGACCCCGAAGGATGACAACTCGCATCTGAACGCACCGGCCAGTGTGATCTACCGACATAGTTCGAGTGAAGTGAATTGATGTGGTGACAACGTCCTCATGTCCTGGACACAGCCCTTACCAGGTCATATATCGCGTGTGGGTCAAGGCGCGACATAGTCTATGTACCACAATGTTCGACAGGGGTCAGGTGACAAAAATAGTCAGTCCACAGTCCTGTCTGGTGGACGGAATGTCCCGCCATGTCAAGGATCTGCATCTTCGTGTTCAATAACTCGATCTGTTTGAAATTAATAGACTTCCAGTCTGTTGGAAGTCCTCATCTGTTGCGCCTGTCTTTAAAAATTCTGGAGATCCTTCGAACCCATCTAACTATTACCACTCTTCGGTAAAGCCTTCGAAGCTTTAATCAACGTCGAAGTGGTTAAATACCTTACTTCCTATAATCTGCTTTCCGACAATCAATATGGTTTCCGTTTTGCCCGCTCTACTGTTGACGTGCTCACGGCCATAACTAAATTTGTATACCAAGCACTTCACAATAATGGAGAAGCTCGAGTCGTGGCTCTAGATATCTCTAAAGCATTTGATAGGGTTTGGCATGCCGGCCTTCTTCGTAAGCTTCAGGCATACGACATTACAGAACGATTATTTGACTTAATACAATCATTCCTGTCAAACCGTGAAATGAACGTCGTTCTAAACTGTTTCTCCTTCAGCTCCTTTATCACGAACGCCGGTGTACCCCAAGGCTCTATCTTGGGTCCTACACTGTTCCTGATCTTCAATAATGATCTTCCCGATGTCACCAGTAACCAAGCAGGCATCTACGCGGACGACACTACTATTTACTCAATAGTAACTTTGTTATCGTTGACAAAACTAACCTGGCAGCCGGTCTCGAAAAGGACCTTCAATCTGTGGTTGACTGGAGCAAGAAATGTCTTGTAAACTTCAATGCCTCCAAAACGAAACTGTTCTCATTTACCAACCACAGAGGATCCTCCCTGCCCCCCACCACCAGAATGGCTGATGCCCGACTCCATGAGAGCTCCTCGTTACGACTACTTGATCTCACGCTGTCTGCTGATATGAGGTGGAAAAAATACATAGACTCAATAACTTCATCTACTGCAAGGAAAGTTGGTTCTCTGTGTCGTGCCAGAAAGTTTTTCTCGTCTGAGTCCATTCTTCAAATCTATAAATTAACCATCAGTCATTGCATGGAATATTGCTGTCTGGTGCCCCCGCTGTATGTCTTGCTTCGGGTAAAATGCTTAAAAAAATAGTCTTTTTGACATCTTGCATTGATTGGTTGGTATTATTAATATCTTATATGGATGCTCTTTACTTAATGGCTGCATATTAATTTTCCAAATAATTCTATACGTCTAAATTAGTTTCTTAAAGAAGCCTCTTATTTATCAACTACAAAAAAAATTGTGGGAAACTCACAAGATATAATTAGTTAGCATTAGGTGTAATTACCTCCCTACATTCTCTGCCTTTATTTCTTGGAAATTTGATTGTCTGTCTTGTATACACTTTACGAAATAACGTAACCATCTGCATCAGTTTTTAATCTAATGTCTGGGGTCCGTTGGCAGACAACATCCTGTCATGACCCATTTCTAAAATAAAAATTCTCTTTCATTCGATTGTTTGATCAGGGTAAAGCTCCCAAGCCTATTTTTTTCGCGAAAAAAGAGAAGGTATTTTGCTTTTGAAATTAAATTAATAAAATCGTTCACTCGCCATTAATTTACAATTTCCTGAGGAGACACATTGATATGCGTTGAAACACGACTGTAATTGTGTATCGATTTTTAACATGTTTTTTCTCTTTTCTAAAACATATATATATATATATATATATATATATATATATATATATATAAAATTATTTATTTAAAAAATATGATTCCATCGCTACATAAGTGTTCTCATGTTTCAAACCAAGAGCCGAAAACTTCAATATTGTTTTTTGCCGACATCATTAAATTTTCACATTGAATTTTTAGCATAAAAAACAAACAACAATTAAATAATAAATACAAATTTTAAACTCCATAGTCTAAATAAAAAGTTTAAAAGCCCTACCCAATAATAATATAAAAAACCTTTATGAAGTCGTCAAAAAAAACAAATGTTAGCTAATTATGACAGTTTTTTTATATACACAAATCCTTTCAGGAAAGAAAATAAAATAAAAAATAAATAAATCTCCATAGAGACTTAACCAGACTATACGATGTCATCTTCCGCTTTAAATTTAGACACCCCTAACCTTACCCTGCCTTGACCTCTTTGAATGTAACTGAGATATTGATACAAATTATTAACCCTTACGCCCTTTTTTTAAATAATTGCTCTAGCCGTTACCATAGTAATTATAATAATGAATATGCTTATAAAAACGCATAAATTTCAAGAATTAGTTATTCCAAATACTTTCGCTTGAAGATGGAACAGAGCTTGGTACTTTAATTCAATTTAATTCAAATAATTATATTGAAGTTTTCGGCTCTTGTTTTGAAACATGAGAACTCTTATGTAGCCATGGAATCATATTTTTAAATAAATAATTATATTTTGGCTCTACTTATGTATCGAGCACTGTTTTTTAAAAATAATAACAAAAATACTAAAGAACTTTGGATTATTTACCTAACGAGTTCTTTCCTATTTTATTTATATATATATATATATATATATATATATATATATATACACGCCCGAACACACAGAGAAAGAAACAGAAAAGGCGAGAGAGACAGAGAAACTTATCTGTCTATGTATGTATGTATCTAGATCAGGGGTTCTCAACAGGGGTGAAATTCATCCCCAGTGGTGAATTTGGGATTTTCAGGGGTAAGTTTAACAAGGGAAGAACAATTATAGAATTTGCCCTATCTGGCCTGTCACCTTGAAAAGGAGGGGGAATGTCATTCTCACAAATGGTGAAAGTGGTGAAAGAGGTGCTTGAGCAAGCAAGGTTTGAGGATCCCTGATATAGATAGATAGATGCGAAGAAAAATTCTCGTTTTGACCAATATTTAAATATTTGGGTAGAATTTAGCAACCAATTGTATAAAACTTTTATCAGCTAAAAATAATGTTAGATTAATAAGAATAATAAGAAATAATGTTAGATTAAGAATGAGATGCATAAAATTTAATATGTGTGTGCGTGTGTGAAAATTACGAAAAACACTGTCAATTCGAAAATTATTGAAATCGAAAAAAAGGAAGTTGAAATACTTGAGATTACTATCAGCTAGGTTTTCACTTACTACTATAAAAATACCTTTAAAATGCGTCAATATTAGACGAGCCACAAAAGATAGCTGGAGGTCACCAACATTCCCAAGAAACAGAGCATATAAGGAAGATAACCCATATTTTAAGCTCCATTTTGTTACTTCCCTTAGAAATTTGGTAGTGTATATGGTGCTACATCCCTTAAAATATTAGGTTGAATTTTACTTGTCTTTGTGTTTGCGCGTGTATGTGTTTATGTGAGTGTGAATCTATATTTGTGTATATTGAATAATGAAACAACTTCATAACAAATTAACTTTGCATTAAATGCCAATTTATTTTGCAAAATAAATGTAACACACACACACACACGTATAAAGAGATTTTTTAGGTTTAACGTTCTTTTTATAGAAACAAGTATTTAAGTAAATGCTCTGTTTGTAATAAACAGTATTAAATAACATTTACCGGCCTGAATGTCCGAGAAATTTTCATAGAAAATATTCGCCCGTATAGGATGCAGGTTCGAATCCTGTCAAAGGACGAATATTTTCTATGAAAATTTCTCGGACATTCAGGCCGGTAAATGTTATTTAATACTGTTTATTATAAACAGAGCATTTACTTAAATACTTGTATCTATAAAAAGAACGTTAAACATAAAAAATCAAAATAACCTCGGGTCAAAAAAAGAGCAACATTTTAAAATTATGCCTTCGACTCTACAATCTCTTTACTTCTCTTCCATTGAATTAGTATGGGATCACTTGGATTGGAGAGCTAGTAAGCTTTTTCAGTGCTTGAAGAATGCTTGGGAAGAATGCCAAGAATTTGCAAAGTGGTAATTAAGGTAAGTGATGGTTTCATTGACAAAAATAAAATATGATTCTGCTGTATGATAATTTAACAGTGTTTATTTTTTATCAAAATAAAACCAAATATACTGTAGTTAGGAAATTTTATCTGTTACTTTAAAAAAGATACAAAATCTATAATTTTAATGTGTTTTTTTCAAGAAATGCAAGGAAATTTTCTTAAGTAGAAAAGTGGTTCTTCCTGAGAAACCCAAATAATCAAAAATATATATCGTTCTTCCCATTAACTCTATTGCAACTACAATTGAAAAGAATTTTCACTAAATTCAACATAAAATGTGTCATAACTACATCCAAAATAATTAAAAAAAACTTAACTAATACAAAACAAAATAAGCTAAAACTTTAGAGAGGAATTATTACCAGTATTAATTACCACAAGGAATATATCAGAGAAACCTCAAGAAATTTAAAATTATATGAACACACAAAGGGATCTTTTACAAAACAACATATTAAATGCATTAGTTACTCACAAGAACAAGACTGGCCTGACGATAGCGTCTAGCATGAAACAGACTCTCTAAGTGTTCACTTTTATATTTACACACGCTCTATCTCTGATATTGAGCACTTTATCCCATAAATATAGCACACCTTAAGAGTATATTTCTTCATATATATATATATATATATATATATATATATTCAATTTGTCTTTTCTACGGATATATTCTGAGAACTTTCACACACACACACACACACATATATATATATATATATATTAAAGTTTCAGTGATGTTTACTCTTTTTATACTGAGAAAAAATACAACACTTTGATTGGAAAAGAAATCACTGCAAATGAACATGAGAACAAAAAGTAAAAATGATTTTCTATCTACCTCCTTTATCCTTGTTCTTATCTCTGCTTGTTTCTCTTTCTTATCACCTCTCTCTCTCTCTCTCTCTCTCTCTCTCTCTCTCTCTCTCTCTCTCTCTCTCTCTCTCTCTCTCTCTTCTCATACTTCAAATCTGTGCCTAATTCTTTTGTTCAAGATTTTGTTCCGTATTAAATGTTAAATCAAACACTTTAAAATGTACTGGCAAAATTCTAAGTCAGATGTTTGTTCAACCCGAGTGACATTATTTATGCTTAAAGGTATTTTAATACATTTCCAGTTCCTTGTGTAAGAAAATTAAAAATGAATTTTGGGATGGAGGTGGGAGTTAGCTCACCTTTCACATTCAATAATTGTTTTTCCAAATAATGTTCTTAAAATAACTATAGGATCAGACCAACCCAAGATGGCTGTTGTGACTAAACAAATGTAAATTTCAAAGCATCTAAAATGGGCGTTGATAAAAGGCTAAATGCATCAAAAAGTGAAAAGTTTGTGACAGAAATAGAATTTTACTGGTTATTCATATGTACGGGAACAGGAAAGTATCATTTCACTTTGGTACGAAACTTAAAATATCGATCTGCAAAGGAGGTACTGAAAAGTTATTGGCCCGACTCAGTTCCCAAAATTTGAACAAATAACCGAATACCAGATGTTTTAAATGCTTTTTGGTCAGATTGAGAACTTTTCAGCACTCCTTGTAGATACAACAACAATAAGTTACAGATCTCTCTAGTCAAATTCCACACACACACGCATACACACACACACACACAAAGGAAAGTTTCTCAAAAAGAAATCTGGCTCTAAGCCAAATACGTATGCCCATTCCCTGATCAGACTATGTTGTGGATAGCTAATGTCTTCCTGTGTTATTTATTATTAGATATTGACAACATTTCACTGAATGCTTCACTGATCTACAATGAGTCATGCTAAACTGAAACAATAAATGTTGCTTGCAATCGATTGCCATAAACTCTCAGGGAACAAAAAGACAAGCAGTTTATTTTAAAATAATCTTTTTTCTTTTTCATAGGAAGATATAACATTTATGAAATTTACTCAGTGTGTTGCCAATAAAAAGGAAAAAGCAACATATATTAACTTCCGAGTTATAAATTATTGTAATTCATTTAACACACGCAATGACTATATAAGTAAAAAAAAAATTGCTAGTTTTTCTTATCTGCACAACAAAATGAATCAACAAGATGAAACTTTGAAATATTGTGAAAAAATATTGATTAATTTATTCAATATTTTATTAAGTATTACATCAATAGAAATATATATTTTCTTTTTGTAATAACAGATTTTTACATTGAGGTACCAAAATCACAGCCTTGTATTATGTACAACCCCCCCCCCCTCCAACACATATACATTCTAGTCCTGTGCAGTTCAGCAACTCAGTGTGGCATCGATTCTACAAGGGGTAAAAAAATATCTTGAGAAATGTTGGGTTAATTCTAATATATGCCTACTGAAATCTGTAGGTACAGACCCGCGAATAGAACTCTCCACCACTTCCTATAAATAGTCGATTGCGTCATGTGGATGTGATGGCCACACCCATTCGCTCATTCGCTAAAATTCTCCAAAATGTTTCTCAACCAAGTCCTGGGCAACATGGTTGCTTGTCTGTTACTGCAGATATTTGTAACCGGACACCTCTAGTCACAATAATCAAGAAACCCATTGTCAAGGTCAGAAGTAATGCATTCCATCAGCTAATACCCACCACATATATGACACTGTAGATTAAGTGATGTCAAATTTCACCACAATTTCACATATATGGATTTCAATACCTAACTCAAAGATTAATGACGACAATGAGATGAATGAAAATATTTAATCAGTACCTATGTACACTACCCCATTATCCCATTATTCCTCATTATGAATTGGCTTGCGAAATTTTGGAGGGGTTTTTTTTCCAATGTCTTTATATTTAGTTCATACCACTTTTTGATTGTGACATTACAAATTTTCAATATACTTAGATTTATTCAAACTATTGTTTTCATCTTTAGCTATTACAGGCACAACTTTTCGATGAAGTATCTTCTGTCATCTTCAGTTCAAACAAGTAATCATTATATACCTGCAAAATTCTCTATAAATGGAAACTGTAATTGACTCCCAACAAATTGATACCAAATAATGCCATACAATATTTAATTTGTCATCCATATAATTTTAAAAAAATATATGCTATTTCCCCTTATTTCACCTGCTGAGAGAAAGTTGGGTTCATTTATCTGATAATAATGAGTAAGATCCAAAATTAGGCACCAAAGCTGAGGCCCTGACAACCACAAACAGAACAGACGAGTTTTAGCCTAATCCAAAAACAGGCGATGCTGGACAGAAGCAAACCTGAATAATACAAGCAGCTATTGGAAGAAGAATATGATCAGCTTCAGTGTTTCAATCAATTTTAAACACACATGTATTTGGATTTTATCCGCAATACCATGACTTTAATTGCTAAAGGAATATATTTTTAGCAATTCTATATTCTCATTCTTGCTGTATAATGTATTTCGTATATAAGTGTGTTTTTTAAACTGTTCAATTATTGAAAAGAAGTGTGGGCAAATGTGTGTGTTCATTTATTTATTCTTACACGCAAAAATCCCAGTATAAAAACAAAATTATATATATCTTCTTTTCTTTTAAAAATGTTTCTTCACTTAACCACTGTAAACCATTGAAATGTAAGCATCAAACTTTGCTGTTCTCTTCTCATGACAGGATATGTTACTCATGTTCACTTTAACAAAGAATTTTCTAAGTGTTTATTTCCCTGGCATATTCTTCAGTACCGGGAAAATCCAGTTTATAAATATCATCCAGTTTCTACTTGATGCTATTTTTTTTTTTTCTTTTTTTTTTTTTTTTGCTTTTCTTTTTTTAAGGGGGGGGGGGTTATACCTTAAACCAAATAAACAGACCAATTTCAAAGCGTCTGCATCACTACTCACCCATTAGTTGATATATTAATAGATACAAACAACTTTGGCTTTTGTTAATGTCTTCCTTCCTTCCCTTTTTTCTTGCTTGTCATATTTCTGGTAAATTGAAGAAAGGAGTTACAGAAACCTAATATAATTTTATTCAAAAACTGAGACATGATTTAATTACTCGGGGAGAAATAGACTGATTCAAAATTTGCCTCTTTATAAAACTGGGTTGACTTAAAAATCAAAAACATTCATGTATAGATAGAACAACAAAAAGCAGGAAAATATAATTTATCAATTCATTTCTCTCTCTCTCTCTCTCTCTCTCTCTCTCTCTATATATATATATATATATATATATATATATATATATATATAGACACATATATTTATCTATCTATATATCGATCTATAGACAGATATCAATCTATAGACAGATATATATATATATATATATATATATATATATATATATATATATATATATATTTATACACTTACATACTTCCAAATGCAAACATATAATTTAAATACAAATATAGACATCCAATATGTGGTTTCAAATATAATACGAATGTACACACAAATACCAATGACATATACACATATGCAAATATATTATATGCATCTACATTAACATAGATATACAAATGTACATACAAATATTTATTTATAATATCTATCTTGTTTACTATTATACATGCAAATAAAATATAATAAATTAATACAAATGCATATAAATCCTGATTGCACTTTCCCAGTGGTCAACCTTTGTAACTGTTAGTATTCTGTATTGTTAAAATTACACCTTTACCTGCCGAATCTAGGTGCGTCGTCACTGTTATTGCACCCATGTCACTAGAAGACTTCTTCGATTGGCGACCCGACCGAATATGATCGGTATTCGGCCTGCACCCAGTGGTTTCTGTGTGAAATACACAGTGTTGTGCGAAGTCGTGTCGTTGGATTTTACACCGCGATCAAGGTATATTTGAGCTTCGGAGGCTATGCCAATGGCTGAATAGTGGTTGTCCATTATCTTGACGAGATGTGGGTAAAGATTTGAGTTCCAAATTTTCACCTTTTCGCCCATTAGCATAGCGCCGATGATGGAAATAAGTCCATCGACTGTTAAGTCTGTATACTTGTCTTTTTTGTATTTGTTTTTTATGTGGACGGCTGCCTCTCTAAGAGTGTTTTCGAGTCGACCCGCGAAGTCTGTTAATTTTTCGCCGTCTCGCCGTTCCAGATCCCAGGCTTGACTGAGGTGTTGAAAGTTAATCATCTGGCTTCCGTGGGCTGCTAATAAGTATTCCTTCAATTGTTCAAAGGTGGATATGTCTTTTTTTGAGTCAACCATCTGCTGAAAGATGCTTTGGTCCAGTAAATCTTTAGCAGATTTGACGAATTCGCATTCCAGGCTGGGATAAGTGCTGAGTTCTGGCGTGACGTGGATTGTCTGTTTTGTTTAGAGCCGTGATGAATCGGTTCACGTCGTGTCCAGGGTGAAAAGTTCTCTGTAGCTTCAATATGTCACGTATAGTTTGTTGGCGCATCATTAAGCTGAAATCGCTGTTTGTTTGAGCGGTGGGAGGTGTTGAAGTAGTTGATTTTAGGTCAGTCAGCATGTCGTTTATGTCGGCTTGAATTTCTTGTATCGTAGCTTCGGAAGGCTGTGTTGGTCCCGTTTTCAAGTTGAATAGTCGTTTTCTGTTGCTTGATGAGAGTAAATAGTTCGGCTCAGGTGAAGCTCGTGTAGTCGGCCATATTTCTCTTGCTGTACGCTTCTGACACCAGTGTTATAGACAAGCGTATGGTTGCAAGAAAGAAATACAACAGCAGAAATAGATTTACGTGATTTATTTCAACAGGAAGGTGACGGTTTGGGACAGCTACCTTGTGGTAAAGTTCATAAGCCGGCTTCGAATCTGGGTCGATCTCTCATAGTAGTTCACACATGTTGACGCTGGCGCTCCCCTGCTGATAGCCGCTGACCGCTCTGTCTGACCGTGACAGGTCTCTACCCTGACCACCTGTTGACTGCCTGTTGAACTTCCCTGTGACCCCTTTTAAAGCATTTTTTTATGGCTTAACAGGCTCGAGTATAATTAGGAGGGAAGCATTTTTATTGGACGAAAAATAGAACACTTTAAATATTATTTTATTTTTCGACCGGAACTCGTGTGTCGGGAACATTTGTAAACGAAGATAATGGTCATTTTGTGACAGGGCTTTGTACCGTTCACATCCGGCTCTCGATCTTTAGTTTTTGCCTGCAAATCAGCCGAGATATGTCTTATTTTATTTTATAACACTTGGTTGTACTGATCTTCCTACATGCGGCCAAGACAGGGTGTTTTTTTTGGGGGGGGGTTGTTTTTTCGAAGAAGAAAAGAAAACAAACCAATAAATATATATACATTTAATCAAATAAAAACGATTTATTATATTGGCTCATCTTACGACTTACTTTTCTTTCTCTTCCTCCCCTTATTTGTTTGATCTTCCTCTTTTTATAACTTTCCTTTTTATTCTTAACTACAGTTAATGTTTACAGTAGAGTGATTAAAATGACTTAGACTATTTACAAAAACTACTCCTAAAATACGGTATGAATAATATTTTGATTGATGTAGTACTGTCCCATTCTTCGCTCAAAAAACGCATATCATGAAGAAAAAAGGCCCCAAACTTATTAAAAACAAAATTTTATCGTGAAAAAGTTTATGTTATTATTAAGAAGAAAGACCAAGGTATTTTTTAGTTATTTAAAAAAAACTTTTTTCATTTGCAGCATATCTTAAATTTAGGTTGAAAATCTTGTTTTTAGGTAATTTTAGCATTACTTGTTTTTAGGTAATATTAGCATTACTTGTTTTTCACTGTTTTCAGTTGAAAAAACACATTGATTTGGAAAATCTTGCAAAAATCAAGTACTTGTTGGATTTTAATGAAATCTTCAGAACTTATTCAAAAATGAATGAAATTATTTTAGAAATGTTTGTCTTTTTGAAAGTCATGGTATAAATATTTTTTTTTATATCTGTTACACCCCTCGAACTTAATTTTATGAAAACTTCAAAAATTTATTTTTGCAACCTGAATTTTTTTTTTTTTAATTAAATGCACAAGACTTTGAAGATTCTAAATCATCGATTTTTTGGTAAAAAATGAGCAAAATTGTCCAAACTTTTACCTCAATTTTAAAAATACAAAACCCAATAAAACTAAGACAATATTTAATTAAAAAAAGCTTTTAATAACTTTTCTGAATAACATATACTAAGGTAATTTTTATCTGAAAGAAAAAAAATTTTTTGATGAAAAATGAATTTTTACAATAATTTTTCTTTTTTTTTTTTCTATACAATATGACAAAATGTTGTTATATATTTCAAAATTAAGTTTCTTTATGAAACCTTATAGAAATGACATATTTTTAAATTTAAATTTTCTACTTTTGAAAGATCATAAATTTGAAAGTTTATTAAAATCTGACGCCCGTTGATATTTTTAAAATAATTTTTTAATATTCCAAAATTGTATTTAAAATCGTCTCCAACGAAAGTATGGATGCACAGCTTTGAAATAATGTCATGTGAGTAGTTTCCCTTGATAGAAGCAAGTTGTTTTTCAGAAATTGCTTTGCATTCGTTCAGTTAGCAACACAAAATCGCTTGTCAAGTTTTCTGAGTCAATATCGTCGCATTTTCATAATTTTCTTTTCAATTTTCAAATATAAACAATTTTTCCTTTTTCTTTCCGTGTAAGAAAAACTGCAAATATTATTTCCTTTTTTTATTATTTTATATTCAATTTTAGGCACGAAAACAGCGCAATGGCTTTAAGTTAACGCTTGTTTTATTTTTGTCATTATGAAACTGAAAGACATGTGGCGAAAAAAAGAATGTTATTTGCTAAGTGTTGCTGTCATCACCCCAGGTCTTAAAAAACAAAACACAACACATCAAATCAAACCATTATTATTGTTGATCCCAGTGTTGACCCTTTTTTTTTTTTTTTTTTCGCTCTCTGTTCTTATCTGAGAGTGGTGAGTTTTTACAAAACGTTTATATTGCTAGCTAGCTGGCCTTTGACCGAAATATATCAAAGTCAATTTGGCTTAAATTTCCTTATCGCTGCTATTTTTTTTTTTTTTCTTTTTTTTTTTTTTTTTGAGAAAAAATGACTCTCCTGGTTTCTGGTGGTTAGGAATTGCAGATAAAACTTTCGCCTTTTACTAAAGATTTCCGTGGCCGAGTGTCAATATTTTTTTATACACTAACCAGGTTCACTTAAAACTAGAACGAAATATATCACTTCTGCCCTACCGTCCGATAAATTCCCCTGACGTCAATATATTGACGTACATCAGTTAACACCTCTCAAACACGCGCAAAAGCAAGCACCACGGTTGTAAATGTCTCTCTTAAAAAAATTTCTGATAAAAAAGTAAGTAATGTTTCTTTCAAATTACATTCAGTATACTTTAAATTTTCTAGTTTTCCAAAAATAACAAAAGAAAAAGGTGTAATTGAATTTTACAGGATTTTAAAACTAACTAATTTTGATTTTGTTTACAAAGTTAGACAAAAAGGCCAATAAGGCCGAATTTGCAAAATTTTTTTGAATCAAGCAAAAACAAAATTTTTAAATAAAACTTTTTAAATTATAGGAAGGATTAAAAAAATCTGAAAAATATTCAGAAAATACTTTGGTCTTTCCTCTTTAATACTAATATAAACATTTACACGTTAAAAATTGTTTTGGGGACCTTTTTTCACCGGGGTATACCACTTTTTTTTAGCGATATGTGGGACAAACTCCGTTTAAAAACTAAGAGAAATAACATTTAACTAAAATTGCTTAAAAATAAATTAATCAAGATATTTACATGTTAAATACTAGTTATTAAAAAAGAAAACATAACGTGTAAATTTTAGTTAAAATAGGTTACTCCCAAAAAATTATCCTTAACGGAAGAAATTTGTTTAAAAATTAAGAGAAATAACATGTAACTCAAATCGCTTAAAATAAATTAATCAAGATAATCATTTACATGTTGAATAATAGTTAAAAGAAGAAAAAAATAACGTTTTTGCATTTATTTTGAGGAGAAATATTTACAGAACAACTAAAGTAAATTACTTGCTTTTTAAATCTGTACATTTGCTTAATGGTTTTCAGCCTTTTTATTCTCTTGTATTGCTAAAATAAATAAATTGAAGTGATAATAATAAATACTAAAGAGAGTAAGTAGCCACGTTTATGCATTTTTGTCACTTCATTTACATTCATAGAACAAAAAGAAAATTGTTGAATAAATTCAGTTTTTAAAATTTAACAATATCTTATTGCAAAAAGGGTTAAATTATTTCTTCCTGCTGTTGCAGGAATTTCTACATAGGTTGTTGATGTGTTTGTAAGATCATTAACAGTAGATAGCTGTGGCTGTTTGCTGACCACACTTGTCAGTGGATATGGATTGGATAACATGACATACTTCTTGGTCACTGGTAGAATATAATTGTTTAATAGCCTGGATGAACCCATCAACTTGTTTAACAATTTTTCTTCCTTTTGTCCAGTATTCCATTTTTCACCTGTATTTTTAGAATGATGAAAATCATCATCATTTTGGATCATAACACTTGGAAACCCTCGGAATAAGGGGGAAAAAATTGAGATAAAGATTTTCTTTCCGTTTTTCACGGATGAATTTTTCAAAAAAAAAATCCGAGTAAATTATCCAAACTATTTTAATTTTGGGAGGGAAATAGTTGACAATTGTCGGGGTCATTTTTTTAATAAATTAAGTTGAACACCCCTGAAAAAAGTGTATATATATATATATATATATATATATATATATATATATATATTATGCAATGTTACATTAGAACATGCACATATCCACTACAAAATTGTACATTTTTGTTTTAACGTCAAAAAAAGGGGAAACTTTTAGACGTCTCATTAGGTGGGATATCACGGTGTTACTAAAAAAAAATTTATTCAGAAATACAGTTATCGAAGCAAATATCCCCCACTTCCGTTCTTTGGAAATTTTCATAAAATGTCTTCTAGAATTTACAGGTAGAGATGGAATGGAATCTAATGCATTAAGTAGTCGTGGGCGAACGAAAAGGAAGGGAAAAAGAAAAAAGGGGAAGGGAAAAGAAAGAAAGAGGCCATGAGAAGAGGATGAGGTGATAAGCGTTAAGAGGAGATAAAATCTGACCATAGAATTTCGTTAGAATGTAGAATTTGAACTTCAACGGTCTCCTAGCTTGGTTAGGTAGGTGTTTCAAGTAAAAATAATTTGCAGCTAGAGACAGTTAAAGTAAAGGTTAGAATATTAGGTATCTTTTATTTTTTATTATTTTTTTATCCTTCATATTATTTTGGGATAAAACATTGTCAAGGAGAAAAATAATAATTCAAGTTATATAAATTTTTATTTTTAGGGAGAAATAGCTGGTAAATTCCATATAAAATAAGATTAAATTAGTACTAACTTTCCATTTCTATTAACGTAGGTTGGAAAAGTGGATCAGTACTAGTGTATATAGGAAGGTAGTTATTAACAGATAAAAATAATAAACATAAAAACTGTGAGCTTAAAACGAAACCCAACCGTTGTGGTGTTAGCCAGAATAATTGCTATCACTTGAGCTTGGACAGCATTAGTAGGCGTTGGCAATTCTGTCAATTGCTTTTACGTATGCAAACAGACGTTTTAATTTTTCAATTTTAAAAAAAAATTCCTAATTTCTGTGTTACTCGTATTACCGTTTATAAGGTGTTATTATTTGAAGGGTTAAAGTAGTCCCATTTGGACCAGTTAATGGATAAATCATAGAGTTAGGTTCCATGAAACTAAAAAGAGAAAGACTAAAGGTAGTTTCAATGAAACTGAGATTATTATATTATTACATTTGCAGAAGTAGGAATAAATTATCATCAGTTAGGTCCACATTTAATATTCAAAGTGAATTTGACTAAACGAATCCAGTGTTAGGAGTAGAACTAGGATATAATAGGCGATGGCTTCGGTACCATGTTTACAGAAGAGGATTCATTTGTAGATTCAAATTTTCTTTAGCAAGATTGTAATGTTAATTCTTTTTATTATGTTTGCAATTTATTGCTGTCTCATATCTTCGATTTAATAGTTTTTCTTTATCAGGGTATTTATTTATTTGTATTTTCTCCTGTAGACAGAGAAAACACGGTTCGTTTAATGACTTCGAGATTCTAACCTGTTTTAGTATTTTACATTTAAGTTTAGGTGTTTCACCCTTGTCCTTTAATTCCCAAATGCACTTGGAAAGTGAGGGTTATATTTCGTTTATTTGGGTTGTTGAAGGATGAGATATGGTTATAAAAGCGTTTTGTGAAAATATTCATCGTGTTACCGACATAAAATCTTATCGAAATCAGAGGATTATCAACAGAGCTAATAGTACACCCGCATACTACGGATTTCGCTAAACAAAAAACTGGTTTGGATTCCTACAACTACACAGATTATTTGTAGGGGACCTAGTAGGGTCCGACTTAGTATACTCATTATTTTTGTTATACGTTTTTAATACCTATGCGATTTAATTATACTGGAAGAAAAGAACCGCATAGAAGTAGGTAGGTAAAGTTTCTACTCGCTCTAAATAAGGCTAAAAAGGTGAAGGCTCTAGCGCATAGTCTGTCCCGGGCGGTGGCTGGAAGGGTCCCTAGAGATAGCTGTAGCTAAGCAGGTTCTGAAGCGTGAGGCTAGCAAGCACTACCAGGGTCAGGTAGTTAGACATAGGTTAAACAAGATGTCTAACAAACCTGTAAACATGGGCACAGAATTGCGCAAGGAAGAGATCCGTCGAGGTTCCGTTCGATACATCCCAGACCGGAAGTAGAAGCCATTTCCGCCTTTTGGTGTTGAAATCATCTTTCCTGTTCTTGTTCACTTTTCGCTTTCTTTCCCCTTTTCAACTCTTCCTTCTTGAAAAACGCAGTTACTGCCTCTCTCTCTCTCTCTCTCTTTCTCTCTCTCTCTCTCTCTCTCTCTCTCTCTCTCTCTCTAAGATACAGGGAATCTGCTTTTCCTTTCTTTGGCTTTGCCTTCTGTTCCAGAGTTGGGTGATTGAGTTTCAACTCAGTTGAGCAAACCTAATTCTTGCTTTGTTTGAATTCTTTCTTGTTGCTTTATTCTTTGCTTTTGCATGTTAATTCTCTTAACATTCATTCGCAGAAATACAATCATGATGGCCTATGCTATCATGTTTGGTTACCTAGCAACTACACCAGTTTGGCGCCTTTTTATCAGCATATCACCTAGCATCACGGAATCTTCATTTGGTTTCCCGCCAAATTTCTGGATCTGCATCACAACATGCCACGCGCGACATCTCTTTCAGCGCGGCACCATTTTTGGATTATCAAGTGACATCATTCAAGTGATTACCTTTGTGTTTAACTTCTTTCAACACATAAACATTCCAAAGACTTGCCACTTTCATGAGGCTACCATGCTCCTTTTTCTGGACTACTAAATTAACCACACACTCTCCCTTTCGAACATTTCTACGTGTTTTTAATATTTCACCCCCTTACCAGGTGGTGACTCCTTTCATTTCTTGCAAATCAACAAATGTACATAATTGTAATTAAGTTGGTTGTTTGCCAATAATAAAACTTTAGCCTTTTTATTAAGAACTCTGTCTTTATTTTAACTCAGTTTTTGTGTTTCCTGTATATTCTTTATTAAGAATTCCTGATTTATAAAAACAGTGACCCCTGTTGCGGGCCGGTTATGTGTTTCCCAACTTCTTTCGGGAATTAGTAACGTCGTTGTTTGAAATTAGAGATAACACTCTGTCTCCTGAAATACCCACAACAAGCATGGCGAAACCGGGGTGTGAATCCATGAAAAGAAACGACAAGAACCAATATATATGTACAAACAAATGATAATGTATTAACATTAAAGGTTACAAATGACAAAGACAATGATGTGTGTAACAAACGAATGTGGAAACTTTTTGGTCCAATGTATGTGTAGTGAGTGAGTGTGCGTACGCACGCGTGTATGTGTGTTTATGTGTGTGTGTGTGTTCATGCGTTTTCCAAAAGGATCATTCTAACTATTGGCCTATTAGCCTTCTACCTCTTTCTGGCAAAATACTAGATCCTTGTTGCGGGACCGATAAGGATGTCGCCCCCGCAAGCTTTACGAAGAAAGGTGTGAACATCTAAGACAATGAGGAACAAAGGCAGAGGTTAAGAATAACAAACGTCGGATTTATTTGTCGATTTGGACAAATGTATGTACAGGAATTGTTTGATGTAGTTTGATCGTCAAGTCAGGGAGTGCCAGTTGAAGGATCGTTGTTAGGGTTCAAGGCGGCAGCTCGGAACAGCGGTATTCGAGGTCCAGTCGATCCCCGGGTGTTCCCCCTTTGTAAAGAGCGCGTCGGCGTTTAAGAAGGGAGAGGATCGACGTAGACAGTGCTGGGGTAGCCTGTTCGTCCTTAGATTGACAGTCGTGTAAGAACGCGGCTTGGTAGTTCTAAAAAAGGACTATCGCATATCATGTGGCCAGGTTAGCCTTGAAAAGGACTATCGCATATCATGCGGCCAGGTTAATCCTGAAAAGGACTATCGCATATCATGTGGCCAGGTTAGTCCTGAAAAGGACTATCGCATATCATGTGGCCAGGTAGTCCTGAAAAGGACTTTCGCATATCATGTTCGGCTGCTGCTGCTGCTGCTGATGATGATGATGATGAAGTTGGTTTGGTCAGCTGCTGCTGCTGAGGTTGGCTTGGTACCGCTGCTGCTGAGGTTGGCTTGGCACCGCTCCTGCTGCTGAGGTTGACTCTTTCGTGCGGCAGCGACGAGGGTCGACCAGGTGAAGGTGAGAGGGGGAAACGTCGCTCTACCCCGGAGCCAAGTTAGCCAGTTTGTTTGGTGGAAGAAATTGGCTGTGTTTATGTCGGCTGCGGTTAGCATCGTAGCCGTTTGGCAATATCTTTTGGTTGATGACTAAGAATTACCTTCCCCATTTTGACTGTACACATGGGTTTCATTTGGTCACCATGTGTATATGAAGTAGTTTCTGGTCATTATTTTTAATTGGGAGGGTTTGTATATGTTTATGTTTCGTTTGTTTTTGCTTTTTGTGTTTCGTTCTCTGAAAAGCGCTGAGTCACCGGAAATTAACGGCATTCGTTCTGTTTTCCGCGGTGACGCTTTCGGACGTTTGAGTAACCGGCAGTAACTTCCGGCCGCGTGCAACACCCTAATCAACGCTGAACTAGTTAATCAGCTCACATCGCAGGTTCTTTCAGACAAGCAATATGGCTTATCTCTTTTCCAAGTTAACTGCTGAAGTATTAACGATTATTGCTGAAAGAGTCTAACAAGATTTAGATGAGAATGGTGAGTCTTAGGCTGTTGTTTTGGACATCTCGAAGGAATTCAACAGAAACTATAGAGGACTTCGAGCAATCTGGAAAGCAATATCGAGACTTCCAACAAGCTTGAAATCCTATCAAGGCATTTATTGTAAAGTTTGGAGAGAAAAGGAGCCAGTTTAGGATAATATTTTTTTAGGATAATTACACTGATACGATCGAATCCGCAAGCTTTGTGGGGATGTAGTTTAGAAATAATAGCAGAAACCATAAACGGAGTTATGTGCATATCACTCAGTAGATATTCTATTCTAGCGCGAGAAATCAGGCAGTAGTCGAGATTGCAGTTAGAAAAGAATTTCGGGTTAATGTTCAAATTGATTAAAGTGAGGAAGGACCACTGGCGTTTGCTCTTCTTCAGTAAATTCTTATTTTGTCAACGAATAGTGACTTTGCTTCATTGAGCACGTGCTTACATTCAGTGTGAGCGGGGACAAATAAACGTCTGTTATAATTGAACTTGTCGCGCTGGTATAACCGGGAAAGTGATTCCTGCATACTATAGCGGCTGAACAGATATGAGAGAACTAAGAAGATTGTGTTTTCATTTCCGTGCTGGCACGAAAGCTCCAGTGTCGGTTTTCACTCAGGAAGAGATCTCAGTTGCACATTTCTCAACAGGATGATTAAAATATAAACCGAAGGAGCATCGCGAAGAAAATCACGAAATGAATCTCAATCAGTGCGTTGATAACAGAAATATGCTCTGTTAATAGGATATTCTTGCCTGATGGGAGAAAGGCAAGAGATATAATCGGAGTTGCCAGAAGGACAAATCTGCAGAGCACGTCCGTGGCCACCGATATATCGGTGGCCACGGCCTGGCACGGCACGACTCAGGGAGGAAGTAAGGAAGAGATCAAGTAGAGAAGCGTATCAATCAGTTACCCTGGAAAGGCATGGGGAAGTCGACTATTTGAGTCAGAGATTGAGCAATTGAGAAATTCAAGGCCTGAATGTCATCAAGGTCAGTGGCGTGTAGAAAGAGGGTTTTATCTATACTACCAGAAATTCTATGTAGAAAGCAACAGTAATGAAAGGAAGAGGAACGATAAAGAAAAGAGAGATAACTGACTGAGTTTATTAGTGAAAGTTGGAAGCACATGTAACAACAATTCAGAGATTCAATGGCCAGTTACCTTCCCTTGTTTCTGTATGTAATTTTACACAGTAATATGGATATTTAAGATTGTGCATATTTTAGAATACGTGTGTTTGTGCAAAAGCAATAAGCAGTGCAAAAGCAATAAGCAGTGCAAAAGATGAGGATTTTAAAGACTATTTCAATGTACCTAAACCTGTAGTCTATTAAATGAAATCGAAAACCTTCTCAAGTTCTTTGTCACTGAATTTTGGTACCAAAATGCAGGCCTATTCTGGCCATTTCGTTATGACTGGAATGATTTTGATCTCCGAATTGTGAGGTATTTTGTTTAGATACATAATTTTGAATCTAATGATACCGAAATAAGCAGAAAGAGCTAAGGTGTGTGAAACCTTTCCGCCATATAAACCAAATAACGCATATATTTTGAAAATACATGAACACTGATCGCATATTCGAACTTAGGAATTGGAAATTTATTGTACAAAAGTCAATTTTAAATATACTGATGTGTCTAAGTGTATGTCTATATTATTTGTGTGTGCGTGTGTGTTTAAATGTTTGATTTAGTATGTACCTTTTTGGAGGCGTTGTTCCGTTGACTTACAGACGTTTACGCACGCTATGTGCCTTGAAAAGTTCTCGGCTTAAATCACTTTATAAACCCGGTATTCTGATGTTTTGTCATTGAAATATTGGTAAGTGAACCGGTTTAATAACTTTTCAGCGCTCACAACATATTCGTATGTATATTTGTATATTTATCTCTGCATATGTATGTGCTCATACACATTTCATTTGTGAAATGTTCCTGTTTGTAAAATGATAATCTTAAATATGAAATTAATCTGCGAAAGATTGGTTTGGAAAATTGTCGGTTACGAAAGCCGATGAATTTGCTTGCAGTTCTGTAAAACTAGAAAATTAAATCCCGTTGGCTGAAAGAAAAAGAACCAATTGATACTGGCAGGTGTCTCAGAACTCACCAGTAATATAAAACTGACAGCAAACTCTCATTCCCCTATTGGCAATTTCTAATTTTGCTATGGCTTTTGCTAATTTGTGGGGTGCGCTATATATACTAATCCCTGATTAGTATATTTTTTTTATCAGCACTTAAGGACTTTGTTACTATACTCATATTATTTTGGGCTTTAATTCTCTTATATAAAAGGCTTACTTCCCAAATATACTTCCCCCCACCTCCCCCTCCAAAAAACGTGAACTTTGAACTTCGAAATCTAGGACGCTGCATAATCATTATAGTGAATAGTTGAAATGCTTTACAGAAACACATATACATACTAACAGACAATTTAACCCCTTGAAGATGGTCTCAGATGAGATTGAAAGTACTTGGGAAAATAAAAACTATTTGAAAGAAAATTTTAGTATTTTCTAATCAATTTTCTAAGGCTACCAAAAAATTAATCTGCGAAGTTGAAAGGACCACAAAGAAAATCAATCGACATGGTATGTTTAAATTATTTAACCAGATCTGTATAAATGAAATTATGCTTCCTATATATATATATATATATATATATATATATATATATATATATATATATATATATATATATATATATAGTTAGTTAGTTAGTTAGTTTATGAAAAACTAGGTAATCCGTATGGGTAAACCAAAGGAGGATAAAATCCAGAGAGCTCAATGTAAATTCAGAGCAAATAATTTAAATAAAAACAGACCACTTTAAGGTTCCATGTAATAAATTATTTCACCACAGCCCTTTTAAAAGGACTGCGGATCATCAGACTTTACTTCCAAACAAAAAATGAAAAAAAAATTTACACATTTTTGACGGGCCGTATTAAACATATGTAAATTAACGAAGTGACGAAGTGAGGCGGGAGAGAGAGAGGACATGAGTGAGTTAGCAGATATTGACACATTTAAACGGTTAACTTAATGGAAGTTATATATTGAAATCGAAGGGTTAGAGAAGAAAAACTCATAGAGAGAAAAAGAGAGAAGGAAGTTAAGAGAGAAGAGAAGATGTCACTAATTTTCTTTGTAAAAAAGCTAGAAACAGACACTGTTATTTTGCTTTCCTTTGAAAGTGTTATTTTGGGGGTTCATGTTTGATATAAATTTGAATGTCTCTAGACTGTCTACAAATAATTTGATGTTTGTTAGTGATTTAATTATTATGTTTTTAATTTTGGGGATTTTCTATGAAATAGTCGATTAGAAAAATATTCATAGAAAGTACAAAATTTTATTTTAAAATATAAGTTTACTTCTAGTAATCTTTTTTAAAAATTTATAAAAAATTTTTTTATTGATTATTAAGTTGACATCTCTATCCGTTTTAATTTTGTTCATGAATTTAACTCGTGACTGTTTCTAGATAGGTGATCTCTTTTACTTAAATTTTAGTTAGCAGTTAATTTTAGTTAGTATGGGGTAATATTTGAAGGTAATATTGAAGATCTTGCTCTGACATATACTGTATACACACCCATGCAAATATCACATATACACACGTTTCTTTCCATATTCAATCACTCGTAGCCATGTGCCGAAATACACAGGTAACTTCATGTATTAACATCTACCTAAATATCAAAACTTTTCCCAATTTAAATATTTTATCATCAATAATGATTATTAAAGGGTAATATACTTTAATTTAAATTAAATTATCAATTTTTAAAAAATTTATCCCTATTATAAAGAATTTTTAAACTCACACTTCCAGTTGGAGAATATTAAATGAGATAAAACACTAATAACAGGACTGTAAGTCCTTTTATAATATTCTATGTATCCATAAATATACATCTACACACATATCCGTACACATACACACATACATATCCATATATATACGTATATTCACATATACACACATATATATATATATATATATATATATATATATATATACATGTGCATGTATATACTCATACATACAAACATTCATATATAGATATACACACACATTTACATATACATATATTCACATATACACACATATATGTGCATGTATACACACATACATACATACACACCCAGATATACATATACTCACATATACACACATATATATATATATGTATGCATATACTTACACACATTCACATATAGATATACACACACACATACATACACATTTACATATACCCACACATATATCCACATATATACACCCATATATATACACATACACATACAATTACACATATATACCAACATATATACACACACATATATATACACATACATATACACATATATATATACACATACATATACACATATATACACATATACACACACATAAATATATACACATATACACATACACACAAATATACATATACATATATACACCCGCATGTGCGTGCATGCAAAAAACATATCAAAATCCATACATTATATTACCTTAATATATCTATATTCTACCATATTATATATATGAACTCACAACTACTTATATTTATACTCATATACATACATTATCTATGGAACGACATACATGTACCCATCTATATATACACACCCATACCCACACATACATATATAGAAATTATAAAAAATTGTATACATACACATCCGCACATATACATGTACCCACATACTCACATGTGTAAATTTTCTTTTCATTTTTTGTTTGGAAGTAAAGTCTGATGATCCGCAGTCCTTTTAAAAGGCTGTGGTGAAAATATTTTATTACATGGAACCTTAAAGTGGTCTGTTTTTATTTTATTTATATATACATATATATATGTGTGTGTGTGTTTGCTGTGCAAAAAAAAAAAATTTTAAGCTTTGAAATTTGTATCGTCATCTCTTCCAAAATACTGTGATATAAAGGAAATTAGTGTTGCCATGACTTTTCATTTTGCCATACGTGTACAAACAAGATGATTTGCATCAGAAGTATTCAGGAAAATTTACACCATTTGCTCTATTATTCTAAATATCCATACTAAAGTAGAACAAATAAAATCAACATTGTGATTCGTCATATTTATCTTATGATTTTGTACAAATCGTTTCATGTTATCGTCGTAAGGAAAAAAGAGTTTTAAAATGTTCGACTTCCAATTTTTCTTCCATTCATTCTAAACGATACACCGTGATAAGAACTTCATATCTGCTATTATTTAGTGCTATGCTTTACCATATAACTAAGCCAATGAGAGTCCTAGTTCGATACGCGCTTTGTACATGTTTGTTTTTGTCTTTTCACTCATGTAATTATCGACTATTTTTCCAGCCGCGTATCAAGCATCCGCAGTGCCTGTATCTTTTTGCACGATGCCAGATACACTCGAAATTTTCAATGTGGTTAATCGGGTTGGAGAATAGAATTTCAAATTAATTCTTCCTATTCACACTGCGTTGACTTGGTTTGGTGGATCTAGTAACACAGAATTTATGAATATGTAGCGTGATTGATAATCCACTAATACACAACGGAACGTTCCATCAAATACAATGGACGACGCCTTCACATAACAGCTAAAGAAACGCATGTATGCACAAAAGTTCAAATAGCCACTCAAAATTAAGAGAGAAGCATTTTATCATGTAGTAAAACTGATGATTGATTTTATTCTTAAATCTGCTACATGCAGTTATGAAATAGCATATCCAAAACTAGCATTTCTGTAAAGTCTCTATTCAGCAAATGTTAACAGTAGCTTTAACATGAAACCAGATATTAATATCATTAAACTATTAAATATTTTAACAGCATAAGAAAAAACTGAATAGCCAAATAAGCGAGTGTAAAATACAGAAAAACTTTGATATCCCTGCAGTAGTCCTTAAGAAATGTGCTCATTATTTAGGTCCTGTACTCTCAAAACTTTACAAAACATGCCTTTCTGCTTCCCGATTTCCAGCTTGTTGGAAATCGTCTTCTGTATTTCCAGTCCTTAAGAATTCGGGTGAACCGTCTGATCCTTCTGACTATCGACCTATTAGGCTTCTAACTTTCTTTTTTTGCAAAATACTAGAGGCAATAATCAACTCTGAATTAGTTAATCTCCTTACATGTAAAATAAGCAATATGGCTTTCACTTCTCTAGGTCAACTGCTGATGTATTAACGATTATTGCTGACAGCATATCAAGATTTAAGTAAGAATGATGAAGCTCGGGCTGTTAATTTGGACATCTCGAAGGAATTCGACAGGGTTTGCCAAGCCATCCTTCTTCATAAATTAAAAGTTTATGGTATTTCTGGACGAATATTTGAACTGATTCAGTCGTTCTTTATTAAATGAAAGTTTTCCTGGACAGTCACTCTTTTTTCATCAATGCAGGAGTCCACCAGAGCTCTATCTTTGGATCTACGTTATTTTTAATTTTCTAACCAATGACCTTCCTTCAGCTCTTAACTGATGACACTATTTACTCCTGTCTTAATAGTAAATCTGATTGATTTCATAAGATCAAATTGGCAGCTGATCTCAAAATTGAATGGCTTGTTAATTTTAATGCTTCCAAAACAAGAATGCTTTCTATTAATCATTTGAGAAACAACTTTCAGCCTTATACCAGCATGGTTGATTCTAATGTCTATGAAAGGGACTCGTTGCGCTTTCTTGGGTTAACGTCCTCTGTTGACATAAACTGGAAAGATTATATAGAATCAATTATTTGGTCTTCTGCTAGGAAAGTTGTTTTGTTGTGTCGTGCTAGACAAATTTTTCTTACATCAAGTCTACCATTTATCCATGCTTAGAATATTGCTGCCACATATAATCTGGTGCCCCTGCTATATATTTAGAGATTCTTGATCAAATCCACTGAATAATTTGCAATGTTATTGGTCCTGATCTAATATACAGACTTCAGTCACTTTCCTACTGCTGTAATATCGCTTCCCAATGCCTTTTCTCTAAATACTTTCATGTTCTGTTGAACTTCACTCTATGTTATCTAGACTTTATGAATTTAAGCGCAGTACTGGATTGACAACAAGATCTCATCATTTTACAGTTGTACTGGCTAGATGAAACCGTAAGTTATTTGCTAACAATTGCTTTTCTCGCACTTCTTACCCGTGGCACTCTCTTCTGGCTTCTTGCTAACTTTTTCTTTTCAAGTCCACCGTTATCGCCCTTTCCAGTATTGATATACTATCCATTTTAATTGTTGCTGTTGTTGAACGTCCTCAGGTGGTTTGGTTTCTGTCATTTGGTACACGTCTGTGATTCTGTAGCGCCAGTTCACAAGGGTCGAATGATAGTCCTCACTAAAAACCTTGTTGCTTACTAGAGACCAACCTTATTACAAGCAATTTTGAAGATGTGCTATTGAGGGAGTTTCACCTCTACTTACGGGGTGTTCGACTTCGCTGATTTGGTAAGAAGGTTGTTTCTTACCATAAAGGAGAAAGCGTTTCGTTTCATTCTAGTTTATGCGCCTAAAGACAGAAGGAAGCGGGAATCTGAGATAAAATAGATTGTCTGCCAAAAAAAACAAACAAATATGACTGCAGAATTGTGTGCGAAAGAATTGATCGGTATATCACCAATCTAACATGGTCGAATGGGCAAACTTTGATTATAAAAATATGTAAGAAATTTCATGACTACTTCCAGAAGCATTTCTTCGGATTCGTACTCTAGTAGGGAGTGTATGGCTCATTACTTTCCCATTACTTGCTCTGATTTTTACCAACTCGAGAGAACAGTGGTATATTTCACAAAATGTCACCATAGTGGTGGATGGGATTAATATTCCCGGGTTTTAATAAAGAGTTAAAAATTTTGGCCAAAGTTTTGGCAAACCAACTGCAGGTTGTGCTCGATCCTCTATTACATCCTGAATTTACTTGTGCTATAAAGATTTTTCATTCAGGATTCAAGACGCATGTTCGCGCCTGGATCCACCTTTCATATCCAACATTAGGTACTATAGTGAAAGTGAACGGGAAAAGACCGAATGTAGCTTCCCTGTGCCTTTTCTATAAATATTTTCAAGTTTTGCCCATTCGACAAGCTTTCCTCTGTGGTACCTCGACTTTGTTTCAACTCCTTTGGGTCACAGGGCTCTTGTAGTGTGTCACTGAATAATTGAAGATATACTCTCTTAAAAAATAAGACCACCTACCCAAGTTAGAACAGAATTAACTTTATTTTAATTTCTGTATCAGTTTAAATTGGCTAGGGAATACATGGCCATTGGTCCGTTTTCTTTTTTAGCACCCCACATTTTCAAGTTTTCACTTCCTCCTACTACTCTCTGATAGAAGGCCAAATTCTTGGGTGTTGTGGGAATGTTTCACTTTGTATTTATTTTTTATTTTATTTTTTTTACATATTCACATTCCCCCACCCCCGGTTAACTTTTCTGTCATATTAGTTCATACTAACACAACTGTTGTCATATTATTTACTGTACATAAAATATTTTGTATATCACTTCATTTCAATCAAGAAGTCCATAAATATAAATAATTGTGTTTTTTCCCCGACTTGAATTGTAAATATGGGTATTAATTTAGATTTTTCATCGAGAACATGTATAAAAATTATGCTACATTACAGTAACAAAACAGTTTTGTGCAAAATATAAACATTTTGCTTTCCTACCAGTTCCAAGTTTTGATGCTAGACTCTGTCGCTTCTACTACCGTCTCACACAGAGTCTCTTCATTTTCCTTAGGGTTAGCTACCTCTACAGAGACTAATTGAAGAACCTCTTTCTTCACCTTTTTCTCTGTCACGAATCTACAACTTCCCGATACTGCGGTTATAGTGGGTAGCTTTATATCTTCTTCCGCCAACACTGTCATAGACCTATCAGATGGATTTCATAATGGCGTCTTTATGCCATTTAATAACAACACAGTAGGGTTAAATTCAATGTATGTCAATGTAGCCAATCCTCTCCTAAAATCATTTCTGCACATAGATCGGGGGTTGCGTAAAGGTTCTGGATGCTCTGTGTTCCTCCTACCTTTACTGGGAGCCTTACTAACGCCTTATCTTCATAGGGCTACCGTCCACTTGGGTGATCTCTATGTCCGGCTTCCTGATCCACCCCAGATTTCTCAACCGATTATAGTCTCTTTCTCTCAATAATGATGCTGGCGCTTCGTGTCTATTAGGACCTTCACTAATGATCCTTCCACTACCACTTCCCAAGAGAGTTCTCTTTCTTGAGTTAGCAAAGAGAACAACTTGGCACTTCTCCTGGAGCAGCGGTTTTCTGCCCACCCAGACATGGGTGTAGGCAGCAGTAATCCCTCATTATTATCACTACGGGGGGTCTCTATTTGTTTCCTTCTACGTCGAGGTGTCCTCGGTTCGGTTTTTCTAAGTTCTTCCCTCATAATCCTATGCGGGCAGCTTCTCCTCGGGAGTCCTGACTCCCCACAAAACCAGCACTTTCCCGTTGGGAAATTTGCGGCAAAGTAGCCAACCTGACCACATGCCCAACACCTCATAACTTTCCTTCTTGTATGGGCCACCCGCCATTTTATTCTGGTTCTGTTTTTCAGGGCGGGTTTTGGTTGGTGGGGCACCTTTCTTAATCACGCACCATTTTGTTTTGTGCTCCCGACGACCGCACCTAGTGCATTCGTCATTGTCGAAGTTCGGGGGCAATCCCCATCTCGTCGGGCAGTCCACTGCCCTATAGCCCACGTGGTCATAAGTCCATAAATTACTCCATACCTCCCTGGCGTGGATTTATAAAATCCGTGCCTCAGCGACTATTCCCTTCTATTGGGGTCTCTCGCTATTCCTCTGGCTCTTTTTCCTCCAGCTTAACTTTCTTATTCCACATGGGGTTTCTCCCTCCCCTTCTTGCTTGCTCATTTCCCTTGTTTGTCCTCGTTTAACCTTCTTCCAAATACCCTGGCTCTCCTTGGCCAGCGCCGCCGACAATTTAATCGGGGCTTCGTAACGTATGCGCGTCATGACTTCGGGACGTATGCGCCCATTCTGAAGCGCTTCCACGTATAAATCGGCCAACTAGGCCTGCATCACAGCGTCGCTTTTTACTTCTTCTGGAAAGGCTAAAGTGACCAGCTTTTTCGTTCTAACCCACAACCCCGGGGGGGTCTCATTTTTTAGGTGAGTTAACTTCATGAGGCACCTCATGGCCTCTATTGCTGTCCCCTCGTCGGCATACTCCCCGACGAACAACTTTTCTAGCCTTTCCCAAGTCAATTGGGGGTCCTTTTCAAGTGGTCACCTATGATACTTTTCCTTCTGCGGCGTCGAACACCACGTATATGGTTTCTCTATCAACTAACCCAAAGATAATTTGATCCTTATCGATTGATGCCAACCAATCTTTTAATTCCTTTAGGTCCTCCCAAAGGCTGGAATCCTGGGTTCTCCAACAATCCTCTCAGATCAGCGGACATTCGTTGCCCCGCTACCTCATCCTCTACCTCTACCATCACAGGCTCCTCTGGCCCGTGGTTACTCATATTAAACAAATCGACTTAAATCAAAACAGAAATCGAAAATGGCAATCTACTTTGAGAAGAAATACAACAAATCGAGAAAATTCATGGAAAAACCGAAAAGCATCCTGTCTCTTGTTCTTGGGTTGCTGTCGGTTCAGTTTGTAGAGAGAATAAAAAAATGATGGAGTGTTTAGAACCGCATGGTCAAAATGATTCTCACACCTTTTCTTTTCTGTTCCTTTCCCGTATCCGGATTCTTGGGAGTGTCAAAATTACCAAAGTCCGTTGGTTCTCACTCCTTCTCTTGTTGTCTAGATTCTTGGGTTTGCCGCGTTGAATCCGGGGTGTATCCGATTATCAACGGCACCAAATGTGAGCATCTTTAACCCGTTCTGGTTGTCCAAACGTGAAACTTGCGCGGCTGGTTGCTTGAAGTGACCACTTTAATCCAGGTCTCACCTTATCACACGTTGTGATTTAGATCATAATGTGGCCAAGACTGAATAGTCGTCGAGAATTCCCGTACCGGCTTGGTCAAAATAAGGTGATAACGCAATGAATTAAAATGACGCTCGGATTAAAAAATATACTCTAAGTTTATATCAGTTCTTTGTACAGCAGTTGGTTTAAAATGTAGACTTGCATGCATTCAATTCTCGACTCAATCCGTTTCTAGTCGGAAGTGATTTGGCAAAGTTTGTTTTGCTGGCTTGATTGAGTGTAGTTGTTTTCTTTGCGTTGTCTGGCACAAGGCTGAAGTCAGAGGTCTCGGCGGCAGGCAATGACGTGGAATCTCTCAGCGAGTTCTCTAGCAAACTCTCGCGAACCAATCTTTTAATTCCTTTGGGTCCCCCCAAAGGCTGGAATCCTGGGTCCCCCAACAATCCTCTCAGATCAACGGACATTCGTTGCCCCGCTACCTCATCCTCTACCTCTGGGCATTTGTATTTATGGACTCTGACTTAAAACCGGTGTGGGACAAGATGAAGTTTGGGGTTTCGGTTAATGCCCTAATTTTCAACAAGAGTCCTTTGTTGTCTGGCCTCTGAAAATTAATTACTTCCCGTTTTGGGGGATATCCCTCCTCTGTGAGGAATGGTTCCAGGATATCGATCCGCCCAAACTCTTTCCTTCTTTTATTAGCATCTGACACTAACACCTCTCGATGGGCGTTAGTAACTTCTTCACCTTTCTCAATGTTTCATCTGCGCTCGGCAGTACGGCTACCACTGGGTCCCTTTGGTGTGGCTTAACTTGTGTTCATTAATTAAAATAAATTATCATTTTTAAAATTGTGCTTAGGCAGAATTTTTCGTCCTGCCAGAAAATCGGACATGCAACACATGGCCCTTTCGGTCAACCATTCCCTGAACTTTATACTCAGATATAAAATCTTTTATTCTCAATATATTCGCCGATCTGCTCAGTCTATATCTTTATGACCAATACCCTTAACGCCCGTCATCCATCAATGTCGGGTCGCCATAGTGCCTTTTCGTAGATTTAAGAATCTTTATTCTCAGTTCCCGGTTGACAGATTACATCTTCGCTGACTTGCCTTTTCCTGTGTTTTCATAACCAGTACTTTAACAGCCATCATCCATCAGAGATTGCCACATTGCCTTTTCGCAAAAATTACTGCTTACGTTAATTATGGTTTTTGGAAAATAAAATCTCAATGTGATTGGTATGTCTATCTTTATATGTATTAACCCTTTTTTCCATCTACTAGCGCTAAATAGTGTCACAGGCACAACGGCCGAAACATTGTGATAACAACTACAAGAAAAATGGAAACAATAGTCCGAATGTAAATAATAATGACATACCAGAAATTCAAATTAGAGTATTTTGTTCATTTTAAAATGATAGTACTAAAAATCTTGCATAGCTTTTGATAAAGCTGTTACCATATACCAAAAAAAAGATTTAATAGAAAACGTCTAAGCGTTTTATTTGTCAATAACAACAAATCTGATAATTTACAAAATCGACTGATAGCATAAAGTATATAATTATAAAAGTATAAAGTATAAGTATAAAGTATATAATTATAAAATTAGCTGTGTACTATTAAAATTATGCTTGACAAGAATGACGTCAGCAATTTTACAAGTTTGGAGTCAAATATGGATTGGAATCCAACAGAATGATAAGATAAAGAATGAGCAAAGTATATACAGTGTTTCTCATATATTTTTATAAAGTGTCCAGATAATTTAGTTAGAAAATATAAGAATTCTTTGGTGCTTTCCTAATTCGAATTTTTGTTGAGTATTAAAAGGTAAATGTTACTATGATGGCCTGAAAAAGGAAAAGGAGATTAAATTTTCGTCGACGCACGTGTTAACGACCTGTCCGTGTGTACACCTTGTCTGATAGTGAGATTGCAACGTGTTTTTGAGTGTAGAGGAGAAAAGTAGTGTCGATTCTCATTGGTTTAGAATGAGAGAATTAATAATAATCTGAGTACATGGAAGTCATCCGAAAGTTTCTGGCACTATTTCTGTGTCACCTGCGCATAATTTTGGGTGTTATTTTGTTCCAAGAAAAAAATACCAAACAACATGCCGAACATAAACACTGTATTCAGCTTATATTTGTTTTTGGTTAAGACATACCTCTTTCAGAATGCACTAGTGTATTTGCGCCATTTTTTTAGTTTACTCTAATTAATTATTTATTTGTTTTGTTTTGGTTTTTTTTTTTTCGAATTGCGAATAATAAGTGCTAAGTGAAAAATGACGTTCTTTCACATATTACACAAATCACAATTTCAAAATTACATAAATCTACTTAAAATGTATGAAATGTGCTATTTGTACAAATAAAAATTGCAACAATTTTTGCAGAATGTAGAATAGATCTTCTTGGTGTGCAGGTTTCTATATGAAATCAGTTTACATTCTTGTATAATAATATCTATAATAATATCTATAATAATAATAATCTTTTCGTCTCGTATAAATTGGTGATATGTCCTACTTTCGTTCAAAGGTTTCAGCCACTCATAATTATGGAAAATACTTTGTCACTTACCCAAGATTCTAACACAATGCAGTTCCCTTTAATGTCCTTTTATGAAACTTTCCTCTTGAGACAAATATATAAATGAGATATTAGAAATATTTGGAAGCCTTTCAGATTCTGTATGAAGCGTTTATTCGAATGCAGGGACTATGATATGGGATTTTATTTGTATATTTATTGATTTGAATCTAAAATAACTTACGACCATTTTTCAAAATAGTTACATAATATATGGGCAAATTCGTGTCATGTTTTTCAGTAAATGTACGAATGCAGAATGAAAACAGGGATAAGGAAGTTAAAAAAATGAAAATAACTCAAGAAATAGAAAATAATACTACAAAATGAACACACACAAAAATACAAGAAAATATAAAAATGCATCTGAGAAAAGGAAACATAAAAAAAACAAGTCAAAATGCTTTAAAAATAAATAATTAGACAAAATATAGAACACATCGAAATTAAAAAATTGAATAAAGAGAATTCAAATTAAAATATAAATCAAAATATAACAAAAATTAAGCTAAAAAGACATTTCAAAATTTTAAAAGGGCGCACTAAATATAAACACAAAACAAAATAAAAATGCACAATTGTAAAATAATAAAATTGATCAGTAATTTTCAGTCGAAAATATTTTGTTCTGTGGAGACCCTTATCATGTTACAGACGACTTTTAAAAAATAATGTTTTATCCGTTGTTATGGATTCAATTAATATAACATATGGTTTTGGTTTCAAATCTTTTTAACAAGAGAAATCTTGTTAATATAATCATCCATTCTTCTACCATTTTCACATCACCACCAAAGAGATTAACCAACCCGGCTAATCGATAGATCAAAACAAGGGTAATGGTAGTATGCCTATTGTTCATTGGTCACATTAATATGATCACTTAGCGCTGATAGAAATTGTTACAAGTCTGAATGCCGTCTTTGGGGAGAAGGGGAACCGTCGTAGTGGAATCGATCATAACTAGACTGACCTGGGTTGAACTACGTTGGATCAAGAGGAATGGAGTTAGCTATAATAGAGAAATGACTTTTCAGATACTGATGGAATCAATATTTGTTATTTTCATTTCTTTAGTACCTAGGATGAATTTATTATTATTATTTTTATTTTCTTTGCTTTCTGGCGTTTACACATTTCTTTCCGGGTCCCACCCAGGGACCTAAGGTTAGAAATGGCATCATGACCCTTTTCACTGACAAAAAAAAAAAATAAAAAAATAAAATTACATAGATAGAGCCCTTCGTAAAGTGTGGGCTGTACTTGTCAGAACAATTTTTTGTATCTCCTTGAGGCATGGGCTTCCAGGGATCCCTGCAATTAGTCTGCTGCAATCTTTTCCAACCAGTCCTAGGGCTCCAACTACAACAGGGATTGTTGATGTTCCCATATGCCACATTTTCGAGACCTCTATTTCAAGGTCCTTGTATTTTGACAGCTTTTTGAATATCTTCAAAGATACATTGCAGTCAGCAGGGACTGCCATATCAATAAGGAGGCACCGTTTTTGTTTGTGGTCTTTAATAACAATATCTGGTCGGTTGGCCTTGATTGTTCTGTCAGTGTGAATTGTGTAGTCCCATAGAATTGTAACAGGTCCTATCTCCGTAACTGGGTCTGGGTGGTGTTGGTACCAGTTTCTTTCAGTTTCCTTCCCGTAGAAGTTGCAGATTTTCCAGTGCAGATATTGGCCCACTCTGTCATGTCGGGTTTTATATTCAGTGGGTGCCAACATCGTGCAACCTGATACAAGATGATCAATCGTTTCTGGATATTTATCACAGAATCTGCATTTTGGGCTGACACAATATTTTAGTATATGTGCTTGATAATTCCTAGTTAGCAAGCATTGGTCCTGCGCAGCAAGGATAAAACCTTCAGTTTCCGCTTTCAACCCTGCACTGCGTAGCCACTGATGGGTACGGGTTTTGTCTACATCAGCTTGGTTGATACGGGCAGAGTATTGGCCATGAAGCGGTTTATCTTGCCATCGCTTCTGTATCTGGTCGGTTGCATTCGTCTTTGCTGTCTTTTTCAAGTATTTTGCAGTTTCAGTCGGTGTATTGTGCTGTAGTTGCATCTCTACGCCCATTTGAAGTTCCAGTTTGAATTTGTTGGCTTCTTTCATTACGGAGTAGAGACGCTTACTACTTTCATGTTCCTTGACGCATACCATCATCCAGTCTTCTGTAGTTTCCAAGTATTTTTGGAGGCCAATTGTTGTAGTTTTGTAGGACAGTTCTAGTTGAACTAATCCTCTGCCTCCTTCGGATCTGGGCACATACAGACGATCAACATCAGCTTTGGGATGATGCATGCGATAGCAAGTGAGAAGCTTTCTCGTTTTGGCGTCCATTCGCTTAATTTCAGCTATGGTCCAGTTAAGGACATTAAAGCTGTAATGCACCACTGGGACAGCCAATGTGTTTATAGCTGATATTCTATTTTTTGAGTTTAGTTCAGTATTTAGTATCAGACGTACACGCCTGTAGTACTCTTTTCTTATTTTTTCTTTCATTTGGGGGTGTTGTATGCCATCTCCTTCGCTAATTCCTAGGTACTTATAAGCTTCTTCATGCTCCAATTCCCTAATCTTTGTGACAAAATCTAAATCTATTGAGGGTGTTTCTGTAATTCTACCTTTCTTGAATGTTACTTTTGCACATTTATCTAATCCGAAGTCCATACCTATGTCGTCACTAAAGTATTTTACAATATTGAGGAGGCCTTTCAACTCATTGTCGACTTTGGCAAAGAGTTTGAGATCATCCATGTATAGTAGGTGATTGAAAATTTTCTTATTTATTTTGTAACCATAGCTACTGTTGTTCAGTTCATGTGTAAGAGGGGTTAAGGATAAACAAAACAGAAGGGGTGACAGAGAGTCTTCTTGAAAAATTCCACGTCGGATATTCAGACGGTTGGATATAGCAGTGCCCCCGGTGTGCCTAAGGTATAGTTTTGTGTTCCACATCCCCATGCTGTGCTTAAGAAAGTTTAACACCACAGGGGAGACTTTGTACATTTCCAAAGCCTTAAGGATCCAAGAATGTGGAACACTATCAAAGGCTTTACGATAATCAATCCACGCTGCACTGAGATTTCTGCGTCGTCTCCTGCAATTTTCCAGGATCATTTTATTTATCAGAAGTTGATCTTTGCAGCCATATGAACTTCTACTGCATCCCTTCTGTTCCAGCGGGAGAATGCTGTTTGTTTCGAAGAAGGAGTAAGTACGGTTCGTCAGTACAGACGTGATCAACTTATACGTTGTGGAAAGACATGTTATCGGTCTATAATTTTTCGGGTCGTCTGTTTCAGTTGTTTTTGGTATGAGGTATGTAATACCTTCAGTAACCCATTCCGGGATTTTATTGGGATTATTTACAAGCGTTGATAATGTTTTTGCAAGTATGTCATGGGTAGATGAGAGATGATACAGCCAGAAATTGGGCACCTTGTCATTTCCTGGGGATTTCCATTTTTGGGATTTCGTTAGTGCTTGCCTAACATCATCTGTGGATATATTTACCCATTCTTGCAGAGGTGTATCCAGCAGTCGTTCTTCTTCACGCCGTATCCATTCTGCATTTGGGTTACATTCCTTTGGGTTGCTCCAAATATTTTCCCAAAATGTCTGTACATTATCAATCGATGGTGGCGTTTCGACATGTATAGGCGTTTTTCCAATTTCCCTGTAAAATTTCTTAAGATCTGTTCGGAATGTTTTATTTTGGCGATAGAATCTACAACGTTTCTCGTATCGTCTTGTTCTCTGTGCTTTTAGCTGAAGTTTCTGTTTCAGCATTTCCTTGATCGATGGAATATCAATTAGGGATTTAATGCTATATTTCCGTTTGATCTTTTTGGATTTACGTGTGGAAATATTAGGGTTTCTGGTGAGCTCATCTAATATAGACAGCTCACATCTGATTTGTTTTATTTCTCGTACCAGTTTGGTTTTCCAAGCTGGTTCTCTGTGTCTGTTAATTCTATTTATTGTCTTGACACCAAGCTTCCGAGTCGCTGCTAGAGCTGTTGCGTATATGACGTTGTTAACTTCTGTTATGTTTCCCGGTGGTTTATCTGTTAACAGTGTTTCCAGTGCAGCATTGTATATTTTCACGATGTGCTTGTTGGGATTTGTCATATGGATTTTCGGGAGCTGGTCTCTCTCTGACAATTGTATGAAAGTTACTCTGCTGAGTACTTGGATGACGTCATTTTTCGCTTCGGTGATTTCAGCTTCGTGGTTTTCAAGGAATTCTAAACTAATGTACCTGGAGTCATCTTCAGTGACAATTTCTGGAGAACTAGAGGTTGTGTCTAAGGCAGAATCTTCGGTTTCATTTCCTGGGAGATGATTTCGTATTTCATTCGCTTTAGCGTCCACCTCATCCTCTGTCGCATTCTTTATTTCAACATTCGTCTCAACAGAGTTTGAGTGATGGGTCATAGTATTTTGCCTTATATCTAATTTTATCTTATCTATTTCTGCCTTTGAGAGTCTGTTGTTTCGCATGATATCTCTGCGGACATTGGCAAGCATGTTTGGATTGAGGTTAGGTCTTATATCATTTCCCACCGTATTTCTCCATATTTGGTATGTTTGATTGGTGGTGTTATTTGCTGGGTTTTCGAGTGCAGTGAAGAAGGATGTCATAACTTGTCGATACTCTTCGCGGCTCCATTTCGTTCGTTTCATTTTTACTAGTCGATTTGGCATTGAGACATTTGGTCCAAGGTTGGCGATAATCCGGGTTTGGTGACCTAGTGTCTCTTCGTGTGTGGAAGAGTTTGTTCCAGTGACAGACTTTTCGACCTCAGACTGGTTCCTCTCTGAGGGACGCGGCCCTTGTTGACCCGGTTGACGGCAGATCCGGTATGAGATATTTTTCGTATTCATTGAAATTGGTAGATGTGCGTTTTAACCTTGACCG